>JANHGO010002037.1:0-31622 GCA_024606505.1 Aquila spilogaster
GCAGGGGGGTTGGACTAGATGATCTCTGGAGGTCCCTTCCAACCCCTACAATTCTGTGATTCTGTGTGATTCTGTGACTATGCTGAAATCCTGTAGGTTTTGGCCGGTCATCGAGATGAGTTTGACTGAACCTCACTGACAGATTAAAACCTTTCATTTTGAATAAATATTGGGTTAGCTATCCACTTGTATGCTTTTTTTTTTTTTTTTAATAGTCCTTTTAATTCTTCAGAGCTGACTAGTATTTTGTGCTGAAAAAAGTTCTGAAAGTTCCTGTCCAGTGTTCTTTGGAGAGGGAAATGATGTAGAATAAATGAATTTAGAAAAAGGAATTTGATGAAAGAAGGTATGCTTTTCTCTGGAAATACTTTAGGAGTGTTCACACACTATTTTTTTCTAGATTTTAGAAGCTTGCAGTATTATTTGTTGCCTATATGCTCAAAATATAGTAACTATTATGTAAAACAAATGATTATGTCTAGTAAATAAAGAACAGTAGTGGATACATTCCATTTGCGCATATTTCTGGGTTCAGTAGTGGTTTGCTAGAGTTACAATAGTGATATGGAAACAAGGACATCCCGTCTGGTTTCTTCAGCATGCAAGAGATCTTCCAAAAGAAATGGATCAGTCTGGATCTCTTCTTGCACCTGTCGGAATAATGCTTCTTCTCTCTTTAAATGCTGCAACCCATGACCCTAGTTACAGGGTCTCACACTTTCTTTTGATAACTTCTTTTTATTTCAGTCACTTTTAGCTCTTCATCTCTTGTATTTCAGTGGAGGGGCGTAGCCAATTGCTTTGGTGTAATACACAACCTCCTGCCCTTTGAGAAGTCAGTGAATTCTTTGTTGTTGAAGCTTTTCTAAGAGATATTTCCAGGGTGCATTTTAAATCTAAATTTGATTCTGCTAGCGGTCATTTCTGTGTGACAGTTTCGTTTACTTCACATGCTAATCTGTCAGATAACATCTCTCGCTGCCCCCAAATTCACACAATTCATTTGTTAGTTTTATGTTGCAACAAACACACAAATAGATTCACCTTAATGCTGCTATTACATTTCAAACGCAATCCAACTGCTGATGGTTTGGGATCATAAGTACTCTTTTTATGAGATCTATAATCTCTGGAAATAGTTATCATTTAGTGTTTCAGGAACAATTGGGTTAAACATTCTGAAATATTTAAAATAATCATCTGGTTTTGTGCCACACATGATATGATTTGCATAAGAACAATGCCTTCATACATTTTCAGCATTTACATGTTATTCTTCCTGTGCTGCACTGAAAACAACTTTCAGTGATTTCACAGCAGTCCTAAGAATAGCAGATTTGATGTCTGCTGTTTTTCAGGTGTCTCATTAAAACACTAATTATGAACATCATCAATGGACATGAAAGTATTTTTTAAAGGAATCAAATACCAAAATTGGCCAGCCATTTCTTTTTGCCCTATTTTCTGTTAATGTGTTATTATGATTATTATAATTATTACTAGTGAGAATGGACAATACTCTTATTTCAGGTTTCCATTCATTTTAAGAGGTAACATTTAACAATACAGAATTGCTTTAAATGAACTCTGTGGATTGGATCCCTGGTTGGCGCACATCACTGACATTTTGCCAGTTGAAATGTTCCAACGCAAGGGTGATATTCCAATGTAAGGGTGAAAAATGCACAACATCTCAAGAGATCAGCCCCTCTGTTAGGTTGGATGGGAATGTGAGGTGTTTACACTCTGCTTCAAAGAGCAGTTCCATGGATTGTGTTAATATTTTGTCTTTTCAAAGGCAGGAGACCAAATCACAGGGGAGACAAATATCCCATTTCCATGCCATAAGCCAGTAGTTGACCTAGTTCAAAATTCAAGCTCTTCATCCCAAATGAATATCCTGCTGACTATTCCACTGTTCTGTTATGCAACGCAAGGCAGAGGAATCATATTGTAGATTTCTGTTTGGAACATAAGCTGGCTAAATCAGAAATTTTAGAGTAATTTGTCCTTCCTTTCTCTCAGAATTTGACTACTGGGATCATTGCTAAACAGTGATAGAGAGGCAGTAAATATTGATAACTATATGGCTTCACATACTTGAGACATTCAGATGCTTCTTAGCGAGTCGCATGCTGGAAACCAATTTGAAATTAATATTTCTATAATCAAATGACCTTAAATTTATTGTTTATTCCTCACCAATTTTGTGCATGGTTCAAAGAGAGTGTAATGTAATCAGATGTCTGTAGAATTTTTGCTTTTGCAGACTAGTAAAGTAACACTGATGGATTGCATCTGCTTTTGTTATTGTCATTCTACCTGACCTAGTGAATATTTGGCATAATTTTCATGCCTTGCAGCTGTTTGTTTGGGATAGAGAAGTGTTTTGTAACTGTGGCATTTGAGAAGAAGGATCAAGGCATTTTGATCAAGATTTAGTTTTGTCTTTACCAGTGACGCATCATTTTCTATCGTCACTATGAGGTACTAATATTTCAGGTTTTGGGGGTTGTATGTTTGTTTGCATGTGGCTAAATGCTTGTATTTGCTCCAGAGCTTATCTCCGCAAACTTGCAGTGCATGAAAGCATTTCTCGTACTCATTTTAGGTGCACATATGTTAACGATGAATTTAAGTGTGAGGTGATGCAGAATTAATCCCCACATCACAGTCTCCAGTATCCTCATCTTGTACTAGTTCTTAATTCACAGAGCTACAGAGCAGATGCGCAGGGGAGAATGCTAACCCTTAAATAATGCACTATGTAGCCAACTACCAGTATATACATTCTTCTTCTGTACTCTTTTTCTTGCCTACAATTTTAGATCTGCATAAGCAGTAAGCTGTAATGAAGTCTATAGCCATTGCACTGTGCAGTGGGAGATACTCATTGAACATTGTACTTTTGCACGGACTAGCTTCCTCTTGAAATTTTTAAATTATAAAACAAGGGAAAACACTGATGAAGGGAGAGGGACGTTAGTCATTAATCAGAAGAGTGGAACATGATCGCAAAAGCCTTTACAAAAAACAAAGACATACGGCAACTTTCAAAAGGTGAAAATACTTTATGACCTGTGATACTTGGCAGATCTAACTAAATTTATAGGACAGACCTACAACTGTTTCACAAAAATGGAAACTTTGATCTGCTAGCTACAGAATACTAGACAACAGCGATGTGCAAGACCTTGACACTCAAGGAAAATCATGACACCCCCTTCACAAACAGTATCTCTGTGGTAAGTAGGCAATGAAT
Source organism: Aquila spilogaster (assembly GCA_024606505.1). Lineage (NCBI taxonomy): Eukaryota > Metazoa > Chordata > Aves > Accipitriformes > Accipitridae > Aquila > Aquila spilogaster. The sequence goes on from JANHGO010002037.1 coordinate 3,263, forward strand.
ACTACTTGAATATGTCCAAACAGATCTTTGAGAGCTAGGTTACAGGTTAAGAAAGCAGCATATTTTAAAAGTTTTGTGGGCAGAAGTTTAGCAAGTCTACATGACAGTCTAAGACTTGATCAGTCTTGAATATTGTATATTCATGTAGAGTGAAAACAGACCTTGCTGGATAACCTGATGATACCAACAAGATCCATTTTAAGAACAGAATAGTCAATACTTCTTCTAAATGTAAAGAACTATACTAAAAGTCTACTAAAATACTAAACTTTTCATGTATGCTGCATTTGAATACATTCTTCTGTATATGCACTTTGGAGCACTTGCCTCAAATTAACAATGGTAGTTATGGCATACAACTATTTACTGATCCTGATAAGTATGCCTGGAAGTATTCTGTCTGAAAGTTAAGGTGACATCCAAAGTTACTGGATGCTTCAGCAGCTGAAATAGAAATGCTGTTCAGCTCCCCGGCTGTCTTCTCCAGACCACGCCTCTTATGAGAACAACACACTAGAAGGCGTTGTTGAACTACAATTGGACAGGAAAGTGATTAAAGTAATGAAGCATAGTTCAGTATCTCTCTTGTAACATATATTAAATATGGAATGGAATATAAATGGAAATGAGATGATTTTGGTACAGCTCACTTTAGCTAAGTCTTGTCTCGATGGAAATTAATTTGAATATTAAAAGCATGTATAAACATTGTCTAAACTTACTCTCAGTGCCTAGTCCAAGCTCACCTGCACTGTCCTGGGTCTGTTAGTTCTGTGGGTTTACATACATTCTCCTTTTCATTCAGCTGGCTGTCCCTTTGTATCTTCAAAACGTTTAAGAGCAAATTCTATGGACAATAAGAGTTATATTTCAGTATATTTCCAAACATCTGCCAGCCAGCACACGATATTCTGGTCTGACAAAAGGCTTTTGAATTTCATGCTATTCCAGTCAATTGCACTATTTTTTATTAAATTAAGACTATGGAGTACCACCGTTTTGCCAGCCCCTTGTTTTACTTTGGTTTGTAATCCTCCTGAGCAGTGAAGGACAGCATGGTTGTTCCAAAAAGTTTTATTTTTCTTTAAAAAAGAAAGTTAGTATTCATTTATGTGGATTTCACATAGTAGTGGTATTGACAATTGATGACTTTCATCCTCTTAGGACAATTGATACTGTTAGTGAAAAACTCAATTTTGTGGCTTGCAGATAAAACGACAGGAGGGTGATACTAATTGAACATAAAGGATGCTGATGTATTCACACAATATTGTTTTGAAAATAGCATACAAATTGACATATGCTTAGCTCTAGAAATGCAGAACATCCTTTATCGTGAGTTGTATGACATTGTTTAACAAAATCTGTTTACAGTTTTGTAAGTGTCAAATCCGGTAACATTTCCACATGTTTTTCTCTCTCTCTTGAGGGAGATAATAATTATGTGCTATCGCTTAGGAAACACCTACTACTTTTCAGTTTTGGTTTGTTTATACAGATTTGTACATTATAGATTCCAGTGGTTTTGTTTTTTGTAATAATTATCACTTCTAAAATCACACTCTGTGCTATGAAAGCACTCTCTGTTTAAAGGAAGAAAAACAGTTTGCATAGAGCATGAAGTCTTATATATAGCAGAAGATAATGCTTTTAAATGACATTTACAAAAATTATATATATTTTTTTTTCCTGGAAACAGTTAATCTGCAGAATAGATTGCCAAGGAAGTTTCTATAATTTTTGGCCTTACTGCTAGATAAGATCAAGATAAGAGGGAACCAAAAGTATTTGGGTCAAAGGAATCTCTAGGAGCTTCAAACAGCTTGGTTAGCTGCCATTTACCCCAAGGTGCTTACAGCCTTCAGTACAGCTTGGATCTTATTCAGGATGGTTGAGCAGCCATTCATTTGGTGCTAGAGAGGGGCCCATACATAAACAAAGTGTGCAGTGCAACTCTCAGATAGATGCAGCAGTTTGTGTTGCGGTTCACGCCTGTTGCTTAGCAGGTGTTGGAGCAGGTGTCCTTGTCGGGGAAGAAGCTAACGACCCAAAAAGGGACCCAAAAGAAAGACTAAGTAAAATGTGGCTCCATTACTGAGCGTGGTTGGCCCCTCATGACACAGAACAGAGAAATGGCTGAGGTACCAAATGCTTTCTTCACTTCTGTTTTTCACCTCGCAAGACTGATCTCTAGAAATGATCTCAACAGCAGTAAACAGGGAAGATAAAGAAGTGAGCTTCAGTTTTACACTTCTTCCATATTTCTTTATACCTGGTGATCTTGCACTAGTAAAATGCTGTCTGTTGCAAGCCTTCCTTTACAACTTCTTCCTCAAACGCAAACTGGTGTTTAGCTGTTATGCATATACACTCTTGCCTCAAGCTATGCAGAATTTTTGTGAATGTTTTCAGTTGGATATCTTTTTATACGATCTTTAGTCACCGAGCCTTAAAGTAGATGAGGAAAAACAATATCCACTCATAAATGATTCAGTATGTAAAGAATATAAGAAAAAGAATTCATTGGAGTTTTGCCAGCTCAAAATTAGTTCTCAGGACAAGCATAGATGGTGACAAACTTTTATTTAATACACAGGTTTCTAGTAATAGTATTATTCCTTTCCAGTATTCAGTGCTGATAATGTAACAGAATCTCTCAGGCACCGCATTGTCTAACTGCTTTATACTGAACGCATGCACTCTATTTTGCTCAAATACTGCTCCTAGAGGTGGTATGTGTATGTGTTGTTGGAGCTGTTTGCAGTTTTGTTCATTTGTTTGTTTTAGATGGTTTTGAGTGGAGTTAATTCAGCAGAGACCTATATATGATACAATTGCAAGGATTATTGTCTATTGTTAATTGAATTAAGTGAGACAACAGGAAGAATAGAGTAACAGAATAATACCTGCAAAGGTTGACAAAGATAGCTATTTTACTAGTTTATACAAGTTAAAGGACACCAACACAGCCTGCAGTTAGCCTTTCTTTGAAAGCCTCCAAATTCTTCAAGTTGATCAAACTGAATTAATGCCACCAATAAGAGTCAGTCTGAGTACTCTATGTTCTCAGTTGCTGATTCAAATTTCAGTGAACTTTGATAGCTTTAATTCTCATTTCGTTTTTTTTGTTTGTTTGTTTTTGTTTTTAGTGGACTCTGTACTTCTTTAGACTAATACTGTGGGTCATAAAAGATAACTGGTAAGGAGCATAGGATTTTGAACATTTCAAAGCTGTCACAATGCTATAGTATTCTGAATTCCAAAGACACGACCTGCATGTTTTTCTTTGGCATCAGAGTGAGAGAATGGCTCTAGTGAATGCCTGATTCCCTTTATTTCTTCCATCTGCTGCTAGTAAAAACAACTTCAGTTGAAGTTGGAGTTATATGATATCATTTTTAATTGCATTTTAGCTGATCCTAGTCTTATGGGGATACCAAGTTCTTTTAAAATATTGCCTTGTCTATTGTGATGCAGGCTACAAAATTATTTGTTGACTATTCACAAGTATGAGAAAGAGTGTGTAAAGGAATTATTCAGTGCTTTTGTATTTAAATTGAATCAAAGCTCTGATGTTCTGAACTGCAGGGAGGACGAGCAGCTTGAAGAATGAGTGTCCGATAGTTTGTTGAAAGAATATTTGATTTATCAGTTTAATTTTCAATTGCATGCTTTGTGAATTAGAGAAATGTGAGAAACTTCGAGCAGATGTATCAGGTACTGGCTGCCAGAGAGTTTGGAAAATATATTTATTTTTTCTAACCTGCTCCATAGTGACTGTGAACGTTTATAGTAGAAACTGAGAACAAAGATAGTAGAAACTGAGAACAAGGTAAAGAGCACCATATGAAAAATTTGTTTCAGAATTTTACATCTCATTTAAAGTTGCCAATGCTGCAAGCGTTCTACCTCTTTCTAAAAAAAATCTTTAATCCTGAGAAGTGGTATGCTGATAATAAGAAAAGTTCATGCTTTCTCTGCATAAGTAGCAGTCTGGCATATAAATAGACTTCTGTCTTCCATGGCGGTAGTCCCCAGGATGAGTTCTTGTTCTTTGGAAACTGTGGAAATCACTGCATGGGTGTATGACTTTAGCTATTGAAACATCATAGTAAATTAGAGGAAATACAGAGCAACCTTCACAAATTCAACATTATTATAGGTAATTTTTTTTTCCTCAGCAGGTGGAAGAACAAGCAACCTGTTGGTTGCTATATTAAATGAAAACTGCTGCAGCTGGGGGCAGCAGGGAGAGAAGCGATGATGGATGCGCATTATCTCTCTGCCCACAGAAAAGACAATGATATTAATGCTTAGTTTTTGCCTTGTAAGACAGAACTAACTCCCAGAGATTCCCATAGCTGGTATATTCATTGACCTGATGTCTTATGATAGCGAGTGCTGCCAGAAGGTCAAAGAAGTCTATGCCAATGTTCCAGAACTCTTAAAATATCATTCAACCTGATGTGATCAAACTTAGATAGCAAAATCACTCTGAATTTTTTCTTTTTTGGAAATGAACTTTTAATAACTTTGTTTTGCATTTCATATAACCTCTTAGGCTTCTGGATTAATAGAAAAACTTCATCTCCCTTAAATGAACAAGCAAGGCTTTGTATTGATGGTATGTTTTATTGTGTAAATAAGTATATATTTATATTTTTATATCTAACTTTTTGTGCTTTTTGTTTGTTTGAAAAAAAAAGAAACTGCAACAACATCTTGTTTTTAATCTCAGCATTTGTCACAGATGTAGGATAATGGTAAAAAACATTGCATTTACATCACTGTGCATTCTACTAGGGCTCTACTGACACAATCTACATGCAAAATCTTTACAGCATGTGAAGGCTTTAATAAGAGAAAGTCAATGAGCCTCATGTACCTTTTATAAAACATGACATAAGGCAATATAATTAAAACTAAACTTATTTCCTGTGGTGAAATTAACTTACAGAAATGAAGGTGTTTATTTATTAAATAGGATCTCTGGAGCTCTAGCCTTATTCTTACCCCTCCTGGGAAAGTTTTGATTGTTGGCTTCCTTTCTCTTGCCTGCTTGCTGGGTAATTTAAAACTGATATCTTCCTTTGGGAAACAAAATTTGATCGGAGAACAGCCTGCATCACCACCTAAACAAATTACCAATGTTTTACTCACTTTTCTTTCCCTATTCTTTTTCTTTTTTCCCTAAGTATAAGAAGAAAAAAAGTATGCAGAAGTATTAAAAATGTAGTTGTACAAAGCAAATTATTGTTTTTCAAATACAAGGAGGGCCTTTACTTACAGGAGAGGTAAAAGCTTATTTATTTATTTATTTTCCTTCCAAGTAGCAAATGAGATAGTAGGAGGTTGCCTTATATTTTCTTTGGATATTTTCGTTTCTTTCTTTTATTTACCATGATCAATTCTTGATATTCATTATTGGTCTTTTAGAATGCAAAATGGCTGGTTGCAGGTAATTTATGTTAAAGAACATATAAATTATAGAAGTATTAAAGTATTATATGAACTTAGTGTTGTTAAACTAGTTAGTTTAAAATGACCAATGGTGTTTTTACAATGATTAAAATGATTATTAAAACACAAAGCAATGCAGTAGAGTTTTGCTTCCTCTGTTAAGAAAAACAAGTGGCTATAAGAATGATTATGGCCAAAAATCAAGGAAGAACAATTGTTTTTTTTCTTTGTGTACTCTAGTTTCTGATAAGAATTCTGCAAATAGAAGTTTTCTTTTAATGTAAAAGCACATTGTTATGGAAAAAAAATCCAACGTTCAAGTTCAACTGAATGATTTTGAATGTGGATTCTATATGGATCTGAACAACACAGTTTGGATTTCTGCAGTAATGCAGATGGAAGAATAGATAATCTTTTCATAAAAATTTAGTGAAGCATATTTTCATAATGCTGCACTCATAGGCAGAAAGTTGAATGATGTCGACCTGATAGTGCTTACTAAGAATTAGTAACTTCTGACTGGCTTTGAAGACTTATTAAAAAACACTGCCTGTATTAGGTTTATTTGTTTGTTTTTAATCATCCTGCTTTTCTTGTTTGTTGTAGCACTGAGAACAGTTAAGAATACTCATTGGAAACTATGGGCTATTAAGATTTCATATTCCAGCTGGAAAGAATTACTTGGTTGCTTTTTCTTTTTTCTTGCAATGATTATTGAAATTGCACCAGAAAATTCACAGAATAAAAATCAGCAATCAGCAGTCCATCACACTATGAGTGAAAGGTATTTATAACTAATTGTCATGGTTTTATGACTTTCTTTTATTGGAATTCCACATCATAACATCATGTAAGGCACGGGGAGTTAAAGAGTTAATGTTCCAGTTCCGTGGATTATCAATAGTTCCAGGTATAACTGTCTCAGAAGAGAAGAAGAACTACATACCCCAGAGGACTTTGCATTACTTTGCGTTTTTCCTTTTTCCTCTCAGAGGGAAAGGTAAAACTGTTGTCAAGTCATGAGATCATTCTCTTTTCCCTTTTGGATCATTGCAGCAGCGGGTGCTCCCTAGCCATCTCGCCTTCAGCGTTAGTGTAAGGTCTTCGGTTTTCAGACTCTCTCTCATTTTATTTGATTTATTAGCTTCAATTCCAATTATATTGTATTATATTGTATTCTGATATCTTACTTAGTAGATTAGCTTTCCTCCTCAGATCACTGCCGCTGTTTTATTTTAGGCCCATCTCCCTTTTTCCTTTTCACTTTCCTTTTCCCCTTCCCTGGGGCATGGGCCAGTGGGTCCCCTCGACTCCTTTGTCACAGAACCGGGCCGAACCAGCCCATAAACCATTGACACTAATATTTAGTAACACTGATGTTTTTTGTTTTTTTTTTGACTGAAGACATCTTCTGTCACAGTGATGTATGACAGTATTTTGACTGTTGTGGTGATTTTTCTGGAAGAAATATCAGTTATTGTTTGCTTATCTGCATCAGTGATGCCTGTGCTTTAGGTTCAGTTCTAGTCTTGTGTGAAACATTCATTTGCTAGCATAAGTTTATGATGAGACACGAAAATAATAAGAAATACAATCCATGTTTACTTTTCACCACTTCCAAACCTTAGTGTTGCTTCTAAAGCTAAATCCTGTTTGTCTTGATTCTTAAATGAAATAGAAGTCTATCTGGAAAAGTATTACTTGTATGCAAGAGTGCTGAAGAATAAACGTATTTTGTTTCATGAGAACTAGTTTTGATTCCAGCATGATTCTAAACTTCTTATCTCCTTTAATATCTTCATTTTAGGTTTATTTCTCATGTCTTGGTGTAACATAAGTTTTCCATAGACACATAACTCCCTTACTGTGCACTTTTCAACTTCTGTGAATATTTAATTGCTAGAGAAGTTAATTTTTCTCCTTGTGGAATATGCCATTGATGGCTTTGTAAAGTGTGTCCTCTCATTTTAAAAGAATTAGTCCTAAGAAATGTAATTAAATGAAGTTGAATTCATGAGGGAGGTGAACACCAGGGATGGCGAAGAGCTACTTAAAATAAAGGACAACAATGGTTCACAAATAACAGCTGTAAGCAGTCTTTGAATAAATTCAAGCTGAAATTGAAAGAAGGCTCCTAATTGTTAGAACCGTGAGGTTCTGGAATGGTTTCTCAATCAAAACAAAAACATTATCACTCTTGGGAAGGTGCTTGATTGCCTTATGAAATTGTTTACACTGTGAAGGACTTGTCATAGGTAGGGAATGTACTGAAACTGATGGTGCTCTATTGTCCTAAATGTATATTTAGAATCATAGAATCCTTAGAGTTGGAAGGGACCTCTGAAGGCCATCTAGTCCAGCTCCCCTGAAGTGAACAAGGACACCACAGCTAGATCAGGTTGCCCAGGGCCTCATCCAGCCTTGCCTTGGAAGTCTCCAGGGCATCCATCACATCTCTAGGCAACCAGTTCCAGAGTCTCACCACCCTCACTGTAAAATATTTTTTCCTTCTCTCTATCCTAAATCTACCCTCTTTGAGCTTGAAACAATTTCCTTGCAGACCCTGCTGAAGAGTCTGTCTCCTTCTTTCCTGTACCTCCTCTTTAGATAGAGGAAGGCTGCTATCAGGTCACTTCAGTCCCTTCTTTTCTCCAAACTGAACAACTCCAGCTCTCCCAGACTGTCCTCATAAGAGAGGTGTTCCATCCCTTGGATCACTTTTGTGGCTCCCCTCTGGATGCAATTCCACAGGTCTATGTCTCTGCTGTACTGAGGACTCCACATCTGGACACAGTACTCCAGGTGAGGCCTCACCAGTGCAGAGCAGGGGGGCAGGATCACCTCCCTCGACCTGCTGGCCACTCTTTTTTTTGATACAGCCCAGGATACGGTTGGCTTTATGGGCTGTGAGGACACATTGCGGTTCATGCCCAGTTTCCCATCCACCAGTATCTGAGGCCTTTTTCAGCAGGGCTGAGCTCAATCTTGTACCGCTAATGGGAGATGTGTTTTATGGTATTGAATCTATTTTTATGAAACCTGGAATTTCTCCTTGTATGTCCCAATGGATGCTACTTTAGTCTCATTCACATAGATTTTAATCACAAGATCAGCCCTTGTAGCTGCATGCAGATGTATGTAGTTATAGGCAGAGGTCAACCTGGAGTCTCTCAGTTGCATGTATGAAAGGACGGAAAGTTAGATATTGAGGCAGTTAGAAAGTGAGTTTCTTGCACTCAGTTCTCTGAATGTACATGAAGAAAGTTTTATAACTGTGCTGCCTGACAATGTACGTGGATTTAAAAGAACTGCTTTTTTTTCCTCATAATTGTTATTCATTTTCAGTGCAAACTAAACTAGCCCTCTAAAAATGGAACTAGAACATTCTGCTTGAGCAGTTCAAATGTTGCTAACTGTAATTTAAAGTACTGATATTATTGAACACATTTGTATTTCTGTATTTAGCTCGTTTTTAACCTTATCTGTCTACAGTGCTTAAATAAACCGAAGTATGTTAGCAAGGAAATGAAAGTTTTCTCATTAATAGTGTTTGTAGCCTTACTTGTACAGCAGCCCACTCCAGTGACTCATACTGCTTCTAGTGCTGGCTGTGGTAAACATGATTTCCTATTGTTTCAGCCCACAGACTGTATTTCTAACTTGATTTCTATTCTTGCTTTCTTTTTTTTTTTTTTTTTGTGCTGAAAACTGATCTAGCTCCTGAGCTGCTGTTAGACCATAAACTTAAAGGTAACTGAGCTTACTTGCAGATGCTTGAGAACTGACTGTCTTTCTACAGTTTTTATACAATCCTGGCATCTTATTTCATGTGTATTTTCACCAAAATGTCAAGTTATTTCTTGAATTACACAGAAAGATGCTACTAGTTGAGTTTTCTTAAGTCCTCATTCTCATATGCCGAACCATCCTTCTACTTTACTTAGTTTGACCCTTAGTGCTGCTTGGATTATCCAATCTTTTCTGGAAGTATACTGTGGAAACTGAATTAATATTTTAAAAAAGAGTTATTCTCATCATCAGTATTTGTCTAAAAGTAATCCATCTTCACGCTGCCCACTCAGAAATGAGCATTTAGTTATATAGATAGATAGTGAATATATTTGCCAGCCTGTGTCAGACGTTTGATTTAATGAGTCTAATTGGAAGTTTTTTCTGAGGCTTATCATTCACTGTGTTGAGTAGTTGCTTGAGTGTACTGATATCAAGGCATAGCAGAAGTTCTGTTTTTACTTTAATATGTTAAATAGAGAACACTTCTTAACGAAAACTTATTTTTATTTTGTTAGTCTGTGTTAAGATGTGCCTGTTTATTAAAGGTGCACTCCATTAGCCTTCACTTGCAGAGTTGAATTAGAGTATGGAATGGAGCATCAGAGGGTTTTTCAAGACAAAGCTAAAAGAATCCCTTGGTTAGTACATGAAAGGCTGGCCTCATGCCATCTGGGAATTGCTTTGATCATATTTCTCTTCTGGGAAGGTGGCTTTTATCATACTAGAAGCTTACAGGTGTCTTCAATAAGCTATTAAGAGTGAAACAGACTGTTGCTGTGCTTAGATATGTCCATTTATCGGTGATTATTATGGGGACTTCATTATGAAGTAATTTTGTTTACCAACAACAGTCTAATTAAATCAGCTAACTAAATAACATAGTCTGGAGGAAAAAAAAAAAAAAAGCCTTATTTCCTTCCTGGAAAAATTGAATTTAGGATGAGTTTCCATATTGGTGTTTTATTTACAATTGTAAATGCACTTTTTCATCAATATTTTCTGACAGATTTGTATTGGATTTAGACCCAGAAGGTTTTCTGCAGATACAAGGTTTCCAAAAGCTATTGTTTTCATGATTTTTTTTTTTCCACAGCGTATTATAAATGGCTTGTTTTCTTTACTGATTTCTCTTCATTTCATTCTATCTGAGGACACAACTGCAGAAACTTGAGCATAGGAAGTTCCACACCAAGATGCAAAGGAACTTCTTCGCAATAAGGGTGATGGAGCACTGGAACAGGCTGCCCAGGGAAGCTGTGGATTCTCTTTCTCTGGAGGTATTCAAGACCTGCCTGGACACTTACCTGTGTAGCCTGCTGTAGGGGGCCTGCTTTGTAGGGGAGCTGGAGTTGATGACCTCTGGAGTTCCCTTCCAACCCCTACAATTCTGTCATTCTGTGATTAACATATTCCTACTGGGTCCAGCCCCAGTTAGTTTAGCCCTTTGTAAATTCTTGTTTTTGTGGTTGAGAACTACAGCTTTGAGTACTAAAGATTTATAATCTGTGCAGCCTTCATTGACCAGTCTGGCATAAACACACAGCATGCTTTCTTCTCTCCTGTAGATAAATAACCTTTAGGGTGTAGCACTTCACTTTCAAGCACGTCTTAGTAATTTACAGCCTTTCATAGATACACTTGAAGATGGGTTTTTCTAACTTCTCAGTGATATTTGATTTCATTTGTAAAAAGAACAAATAATGACTTACATCAATACACACTGAAATGATTATTATTTTTTAAAATAAAATTCTCCCTTACAAGAGGAATGGGAAGAAACCTTTGCTTATGTGGTGTGACTTTTTGGATTTTTGTTCTTAACAAAGTTGGTTTTATTAATGCCACAGACACTACATAAATGTTGTAAGACAAAATTTAAATTAAAGAGAGCACAGAAAATTTGGACAAAAGGATGGAAGGAAAACAAGAATGGAAGGACTTTCAGAAGTGCACGTGACCTAGCTTTGCTGCTGCAATTGGTGATAATTCTGTAGGCAGTTATAGGGATGTTAGTATGAGTGAGTAAAAGAGACAATTAACTTGAAGTTTTAGCTCAGTCTAAATGTCTTTGCAAGTCCCATCTTGTATGAATATCAATTAGGTTTGGAATCCCTTGAGACAGGTTAGCTGGAGGAAGGTGGAACATGGTCTTCATTAGTGCCTAGTTTTCCAAAATACAGCAGTTTATAGGTTTTTTTTTTTCCTGTGATTACACTGATATTTTTTTCCATCAAAGACAGATTTCTATCTCAAAATGGACATAGTTTTTTATTCTAACTTCTATTTGTCTACACAGGGAGCTTCTTGAGGTTCTCTTATTCACACCTTCTAATGACCTTCTAGGGGAGTCATCATCTAATTTGAAAATCAGGTGGCTGTAATGTCAAGTTTACGAGCTAGTTGTAAGTGGCTTTGGCCATGCACAGCTGCCCTGCAATTATATTGTAGTTTCTGTGATGCTGTTTACTGGAGTATGTTATTTCTCATGCAAATGTACTTTTTCATAACTTTTAGATCAAACACCAAACATTTCTAATATAAGAAGTTTAGAAAAGAAGCAAGCAGCTCTGGCATATTTTCTGCTTTCTTCACCCCCCCCCCCCCCAGACACTGTGCATTGCAGCATAATTATTAGAAACATTGTACATAGGAAAAAGTTAGACCTAAGGGAATAGCTCGCAAGGATAATAAGAACAGGAAGACATTCCTAATTGACACTGGAGGAAGATATTTATTTCTTATATATTCTGTAGATAATTTTTTTGCACCCAAGTATTTCCTCTGAAATTCTTCTAGTGCCAGTGGTGGATCTAATTTCTGGTCATAGAATCAAAGAATCATTAAGGTTGAAAAAATCCACTAAGATCACCTAGTTCATTACTTTTTGTAATGCAATAGAAAGCAAAACAAGATGGTGGAACAGCAAGGTCTTAAGCTACAGCCCATGAGGATCTGCTTAAATAAGATATCAGTAGGCTAAGAAATAATAGAAAGAAACTGCTTACCTTCAAAAGGCCTGTAAGGTCCTCAGGTTAGGCAGAGATCTCCAGATGAGAAGCTCTCAACTCCACTACCAGCCCTTAGATGAGGTCTAGGAAGGAGTGGGTCCTCGCCCTCTTGCATTGCTTGCACCTGAGCTCCCCAGGGTTGGCCCTGCCTTCCTACCAGGTCTTCAATAACTGGTTCAAGCTGTGACTTAGCATTTCTGCTACTACATTCATTGAAGACATTTGATTCTTCAAATAAGTCAAATGCTAAGAATAAAATATATTTGTACAACAGGTAGTATTGTATGGATAATGCTTGTTCCAAACAGAAAGGAGTAGCACACATAGTCTGGGTTATGGAATGAAGTCTTGTGCTAGCACAAGCAGTGATATTTATATAATCATTTTTGAGTGCTGATGAGGCTTCAGACTGTGTTTTCAGTGTTGTACATAGGACTCAGGGCCTGCCTTACTAAGAATCTGTACTATGTAGTCTAGTAATTCATACTGTTACAAAAGTGAGTGTTCTGAAAGCAAACAAAATAACAGTCATTGACAGTACAGTCTAAAAATATGTAGTCTTTTTTGTCTTTTCTGTTGCATCCTTAATCTCATTCTTCTTCTGAAGAAAAGCTTTCTTTCAGGATAGGAAACCATGTTAGCTGAATAATGAAGATCTGTTAATTCAAGACTGCATTTTTTAAGGACTTAGCAGTCAAAGGACCACATGCTTCTCCATAAGCTCCTTTACATAATGTGTTGTGTGCCTCTCAAGAAAAAAGACCTGTATTTAACAGTCATGCTGATATTTGTTCTCCTTCACTTTCCTTAGGATTTGTTAGATGTTTTATCCATGACGAATGATTCCATTTTATCTAGTTTTGACTGATAGCTGTGTTTCCTCTAGGCAAGAGATATTAATGAAAATAATAAAAATACCTATTTATCTTACAACAAAATTAAAAGAAAATCGCATCTTTCAAACTGCTATAAGCAACTTTGTTTTAATGCCTACTGAGAAACATGGTACTGAAGTAAGCTGTGACCGCTTCAGCGAGACCTTGGGACCATTTACCTTCATGACAATGAGGCAGGACTTGTGCTGCAGTATGGTGGATGGCTAGTTGTTAAAATTCATCTTCCCAAATTGGTCCCCTGACTTTCTGCTGTTACAGAAAAAGAAAAGTGAAAATGTATGCCTTCCTCAGTACCAAACATTTTAACAAAACCTTCTCCTACTGTCTCTCCAAATTACTAAAAGCCTCACCTGTCACAGCTTTGCGCTTTCTTTGACAAATTATGTAATGACATCTCGTATTCAGTGTAAAAAAACTAGGTCAAAAAATGCATTTTGTGTGGAATCAGTGACATGAAGGAGTATTGGACATGAGAGAGGAGGGACTGGAGGATGGTGGTGCAACCTAATTTTGGGTCTGCCACAGGACAGTGGAGGTACAGGACAGCATAGCATTTTTACTGTGTCTTTATTTATTTCAGTTTTGCTCTTGGCCATTTAAGAAGACCGTAGAGTATCATTCTGCAAAATGAAATTAGCAGTTCTGAGTGGCTAGTTTCTGTGAAAATATCCTTGCTGGTTCTCCTGTGGAGTAGCTTCAGTAGCTTGCCTTCCTAACTGTTCTTAGCAGCATGAATTGTGATTTTACCATGTGGAAGCAGACTGTCACAGCAGGGACAAGACAATGTGCATGTGTAGCTGCAAAAAAGCTGAAGGAGTCCCAAATCACTGCAGTCTCTGCAGGGTCCGCCTTTATGCTTCAGTGAATTTTCTATCCATTAAGATAACTGCATCAACGTAATGGAGATTTTATGTACTGATTTGGAAAGGAAAATCTAAGTTGAGGAGAGAAAAAATGAACTGTGTGAAAGAAGTGAAAAACAGGGAGTTAGGATGCATAAACCTGAGATCTCATCTACTCAAGCTTCATGACATATACATTGCAATTAGATGCACAAAATAAAATACATAGATTGTTATTAAAAGTTACTGTGGAAAAGCAAGGCTCCACAAATTTTGCTCAAATATGTTTTGTGCTTAAGTTAAATTAGGTCAATACCAGATAATCAAAACCTGTAAGTCAAATGAAAAATGTGAAAAGGATTTTATTCTTCCATATTTCTAGTTGGGATTTTTTTTTGGAAGCATTAAATAAGAACAATGTGATGCTCTTTTTGTTTTAAAATGTGGAATCGGGTTTTATTAACAGCCCATGCTTATTTTCAGAAAGACTATGAATACCATTCTTCAATAGGATGGTATTTGCATTTAATTGAATCAAAACCAAAAAGGAAGCAACACAAGCTACTATGCTTTCTTCCATTGTCATAATAAAATATTTTATTGGAGGTAATAGGAGATAATAGCAAGCAGGAGTGATATTTACTTATTTCTTTTCTTTTGTTTACCAATTTATTAGCTTTCATGAATAGAAAAGGTCTGGTGGAAGAAATGGGGTTAGAGAAGTAATCATTTCATATGGTACTGGAGAGAGCTGTGTGTTGAAATCACGTAAAAATGCTATCTCCAAGAATTAGTCTGAGCTGTATTGTTATGAACTATGCACGCATGTGTGTTTTCCCTTCTGCTTTAATTTATTTTTCTCTCAAGGCAAAAAGTTTAGTTAAATTTCCTGCTAAAATTTGTGGTCTCTGGCTGCGGTGAATCTATCAAGATATTATTTTCAGGTTTTGATTAATGTTCAAAGATTTGGTGTTCATCTGTAGTAGAACGGAAAATTTTTCCAGTAGCTATGTAAATTCAGTTTCTCTATTTTCTTTTATACATCTCTACTGAATTTATAAAATAATGACATAATGTTTTATTTGTGAATGCAGTTTTCTCCTGTGCTTTAAGGTGAGCAAAGCATCAGACAGTTGTCTTTGTGTTTTCAAAGTGTAATAACATCCAAAAAATGATGATGTGAGGCTTTCCACTTGGTTCTGTGCTGAAGGGGTGATACAATCAAACAATGAAAGTATCGCTATGCACAATACTGTAGTCGTATCACAGCAAATTTCCTATTCTTACAGTTTAGTTAAGAGAAATTCATTGTGCCCCGAGCAACTCTGAATATGTTTAAAAATACAGTGTTCCAAGTGGAAATAAAACAAGCTGAAGTAAAACCCAAACTTGAAACAGGAAATGCTATTTCAGGGCAGTGTTATGTTCATACTGAGAAGGCTGCTGTTATAAAAGCAGGAAAATACTATTTTTCTAGGTCAGTATATTTGTAAGTGCTGAAGGAAGATTTTTAGAGTGGATGGCCTGAGACTTCCATGTCTACTGATGCTGGCTCTGCAACATTACAGCATTTTGAACAGACAACTACTGTGGAAATAGCAAAAGCCTCTGTTCTCAGGCCTTAAATGTGGAAGACGAATTTCACTGGGAAAGTGAAAAAATGCGTAGCTAATCTCTGTGTCATTGTATTTAAGGTAACTACATAAAGCATCTTCTACTGGAGCCTAAGGAGGTGGCATAGTGCTGTTCAGATCATACTCATACTATTTTGGCAAAGACCTCCTTAATTCAGTTTCTAAATTGCAAACAATGTTATAACCAATGAAACTACAGTTCCCCAGGGTGATAATGTATAAGCAAGGTATTTTGTGAGTGAGAGGATATGTTATTATATCTATTTTTTATCAATTCAAAAAGCATTCAGGAAATACTAATTGTGAGGAAAATAACATGCCTTCAGAATCGTTGTGGCACCACTGCTGAAAATTAATGACAGGACCAGACCAAACTACACAGCATATTTATAGCTAATCCCATTTTGGTTATCTGCACTAGCTTCTCAGCATGAGCCCACCTCTTTATCTTCCAGCTGAGATACCTTGGGGAAAAAAAAAAAGAAACAAAACAGATGAGAAGTCTAGTATTCATAAATAACACCACTATATTACAACAAAAACACCTTTTGATCACCCTTTTTCATTACACATGAGATGTAATGTACCACAAGCCTCTGCTCAGCAACTGAGCATTTTTCTGTTCTTTTGAATATGAAACACAAATCACATATATTGCGAAAAAGACTAGATGTCTTTGTGTGTTTGCTAAACATAAACCAGATCCATAGCTATCGTACTTGCATGAATGTGTCTGGAAAGAAGCCTACAATGTTTGTGTATAATATAGCAGCTTGTTATTGTAATACACTCACTTTGTTCTTCTGTATTCTGCAGGGAAAAAAAAAAAAAAAGAGAGAAAAAGAAAGTTACTTATAACTGTGATATACAAATTATGTACGTTTCAAAAATGTTTAATTCACAATGTAATTCTAAAATATCTGAAACAGAATTCTTAGCAAAAATATTCGCAGCTTTATACCTTTATAGAGAAACTCACATCAGACTATGTTGTGTATATTACATGAGAAGGCGACTCATGAGCAGAAATATTCTATAAAACTACTTTCCAGTAGACTAGTATTTGATGGCAGATCATTACGAAAAGAACAATCAGAAGTTATTATATATACCTTTATATATACAAATAGTGTATAAATACATACTTACATGTGAACATTATTTGTATTTATTTGTTCATAGAGGGGTTCCAATCACAGGAGCACTTTAATCTGAAAATGAGTGCGCATCTGGCACAGGAAGCCCTTAATTAATAGAGAAATAAGAAGTTTAACAAGCATTCCAGAATCTGTAGAGCTACATTCTTTTCTAATCTGATCTATGCACCCATTTAAGTATATGCCCTCTCACATACCCTTTGTGTGCTTAACTGCTTAAAACATTCAGAACAGGCTGTAGTAGCATTTTGCCAAATGTAATAGCTGTGAGTAGGGCTATGTATCCAGAGTTCTACTACTATCTGATTAAATGAACTAAACGACACTAGAACAGCAGAGATTAAAATAGGACTTGTGTGTTTTCCAGAACGGTGCTGCTGAGTCCCAGCATGGCAGTGTTCATGCTTATATTTGTCTTCGCTTAATGAAAGCAGCAAGAGAGTCACTGTTAGGAGCTGCTTTTGTAATGTGAATTATAAAAAATAACCAGTGCTTCTTTTCTCAAGTATAACAACGCATTCCTTGAAAAGAAAAATCAGAGTATATTATCTTTTAAAAAAGACCAGTAGGCCCCTTTCTTTTGGTCACTAAATGCAGAGTATATTTACTATGCATCAGGAGTATGCTGTTGCATTTACATGGCTTCTGGATTGATGCTGGCTCATAGCTGGCTTAAAGTGCTGGGAGAGTTGTGCAGATGTACCTGCAAATTTCATAGAATCATAGAATGGTTAGGGTTGGAAGGGATCTTTAAGATCATCCAGTTGCACCACCCCTGCTATAGTCAGGGACACCTCCCACTAGACCAGGTTGCTTACAGCCCCATTCAGCCTGACTTTGAATGCTTCCAGGGAGGGGGCATCCACAACCTCTCTGGGCAACCTGTTGCAGTGTCTAACGACCCTCACAGTAAAGAATTTCTTCCTAATATCTAGTCTAAGTCTACCCTTTTCTGGTTTAATACAATTTCCTCATCTTGTCGTTATACACTCTCATAAAAAATCCATCCCATTTGTGTGATGTGTGGTACTACTACATGCCAATATGCATGTACAAGCTGTCCATCCATCCATCCATCCACAGAAAACAGAAATGGAGGACTTAATAGCCCAGTAAAACAAAAGCAAAAATTTTAGAAGCATCTTATTACATTAAGTGTACCTGGTCCATACATGAACCCTTACTGTTGCGAAATATTTATAGCAGTTATTTTGTCTCTTCTCCATAGGGCCACTAAAAATATTCAGCTTAATTATTTAATACATACATTGTGGTAACTGAAAACGTTAAATAGTATTGGTTATGATTTATACTGATACAGATGGAAAGTAACTCTCTTGACAATTCATTTTTTGACAAGAGAGTGATCTGGATTTTCCTGTCTCTAGATCATGCTGTCACAGTAGGTACGAGTTCTCTCAAGTTGCATCGGAGGATATTCAGGAAGGACATTAGGAAAAATTTCTACTCCAGAAGAGTGGTCAGGTGCTAGAACAGGCTGCCCATGGAGGCGGGAGTCACTGTCCCTGGAGGTGTCCAAGATATGTTTAGATGTTGTACTGAGGGAAATGGTTTAGAGCAGAAATACTGATGGTAGGTAGAGTTGGATTGAGTGGTCTTGGAGGTCTTTTCCAACCTTGGTGATTCTATGATTCTAAGTGGAAGAAAGCAGTGGTTAGATTACTCCCATGTGCCTCATTCAGCTGATGTCTCCATAAAGACAGCTCTGGTCCAGCTGTAAGATCATCAGGAATTCCTGTGTTCATTACCCATATTCTCTCACCTCAGCACTGCCAGTGTCAGCTGCCTACACCATTGCCCCCCTGGGGCCAGCCAGCAGCTGAGGTGGGCTGAGGTCCCCTGCAGCCCTGCCTCACAGCAGCTGCCCACAGGAAGCCCTACCAGCCTCTGCTGTGCCTCTGGAAGAATAGTCCTTACTCTTGCTGTCTTTCCCCTCTAATGTTGTCCTTTAAATAAGTATTTTTAAAATATTTTCTGTCCTTGCCTACTAAAACTCTTGTTGATTTCCAAATAAACCAATACATACAAGATGGTCAAGCAAGCCTTCTGTCACAAATGTTAGGAAGTGAGTGGAAAATCATTCACCTGGACATGAATGTGTATTGATGCAAATAGCCATGCTTCTTCAAGGACAATTTTCTATCCAAATGTTAGATAAACAGCAAAAACCAGTTTGAGATGCTGCCAAGCACTGAATGCCAGGTCCTGCACTGTGATCTAAAATTTGTGCTAGCCCAAAAGCTCGGCAGACGCCAGTTCACTGCAGTGAACAGAAAAGCCTACAAAAGAGATATTCTTCTATATTAAAGAGTGAAAAGTATGGAATGCCATTTGCTGGATAATAGAAAACTAAACTGAGATGAAGAGCTCAACTTGATCCTCTAGAGCAACAGTGAGCCTGAAAAAGGAAGGAGAATGCTAAGCAGAATTTTTTGTTTTTCTGTAAAGGGATTCCAACTGCTAACAAGAGCACTAACCTCCACTGAGGGTTACAATACATGCAAAAGCAGAGCAAGTGAAGATATCAACCCTCAGCACATTAAGTTTTTGAAGTCACTTCATCCTTTTTCTCTATCTACAAGTTTTTCTTCAGAAATCCATAAATTTGTACAGAGCTATTGTTGTGTTTTCAGCATCTCTGAGATAACTTAAAAAGGCATCTTTAGGCTAACACAACTTGGATAAGCTGTAACAAGTGTACTTTCCTTCCTTCTCCACAAGTCCATGGGAAAAGAGCACCAGAGCCACAAAGCAGCCCCCTGCTACTGAAAATACCCAGGGAAATGCAGCACTGTTGTCTGCAGCTTCTGCAGCAGTTTCTAGAACTGAGGCCATAAGCATCATGCCTTTGCATTTAAAACTTTGGAACTAAATGTTAGTGCATTTCAGATGAAATTGACTTAGCTCTGAAGATAGGTACTGAAGATCTGCCCGCTTTAAGGACTTAAGGAAACAGGTGAGTTGTGGTTCACACTGCAGTATCATACCTATTGACTCCATTGTGGCCACAGTACTGAATACGTTTTCTCCGTTTGGATGCCCTGCTGAGAAGCTTTTCTTCAACACCTTAGGGAAATGCATTCCACTACTCTATAAGGTATTTGGTAAAGTAACATGGCTTATGACATAAATACAACACTCTCAGCATCTGAAAAATAATACATCTTGCTAAAAAAGGTTAACCTGTGTTGAATGAACCAATCATGTGAAAGGTACTAGATTTTTTTCCACCAAATAGAATGATTTCTTTCTTCCTTAGGACAGAGTGTGGCTAAGTAAATGTAAGTGTATACCCAAAAGAATGTAGCTACATTGTTTTCTTGTTTAAAAAAATATATTGTTCATTAAATATTAAAGCACTGTCTTTTAAAATGTTTTTGCAAATGAAATATATTTCTTTATTCTGCAAAGCCCCTGACATTTTTGCTAGTAGTTTATGGTTTCACAAAAAAAAAAAAAAGTCATAATAGCATAATAATTTCATGATAGAATACTGCTTTCACATAGCAAACCAAATTTCATAACCAAGCAGAACTGGCATGGTGAACATTGTCAAGTGTGATCCATCCCAGTTAACCCAACATAATACGAAATTCCATTAGAGAAAAATACAGCCTATAGAGAGGCTTAAATCATATTCAGAGTTTCCAAGACAAGACTCATTTATGACATTCTGTCTTAGCAAAGGCTCCTTTGAACATGCAGAAACAGGCTGAAATTTTTTGTATGATTTTATTCAGTCAAAGAAATAGGTTTAAAGCTATCCAACTAAGAGAGAAAAGTTGCAAGGTTTTGTACAGAAATTTCTGAGAGGAACAGAGTTTGCATCTGTAACTGGATTTTTTTTTTTTTTTTTTTTTAAGATTCTAAAGGAGGAAATGCTTATTTTGAAGGATTCACGCACGCAATCCTAGAAATATCTCTCTCAGGTAATTACTCTTTCCAAGTGCTATATCTTTGTAGAAATACAGTAACTTCCCTCATTCTTTTTGCTCTGTAATTTGTATTCATTTAGGCAAAAAAGAAAAATTGGTTTTAATATTTGAAGAACTGTATTTTCCACACCAGTTTTAATCTGATAACTCATTAGGAAATTTTACAAATTAGGGTTGCACACTACACTCGGGAACAGAAGCTCTACTGAGTCTTGGAGTTCTACTGTGTTGTCCTTACAAGGTAGCTTTTTTAAATAGCTGTCCTGGAGCTGAAGTTCTGAAATCCATCATAACTGTTAAGTTCTACTCCCGATCCAGCTTTCATCAGTGCCATGTACCAGTTCAGAGTTACAGAAATCAAATTGTTCCCTTCTATTCTGTAGGAAATGCCTACTCGTGCAGATCTTGAAAGATAAATAAATAAATAGAATATTATATCTTCTAGCTCTATTTCATTGGAGTAACTCCATGCTTATTATCCACACACTGGCTCATAATAAGCAGTATGTTACTAGATCCTGACAGATCTTAATTGGAACATACACATGCATCTCTAACCATGTTTCATTTGGTATTCTTTTTCTTCTTTTTCCAATCAGTAATTAAGAAAAGAGCCACCGAATAAAAATATTTTCAATATAACATTAATATTTTGAAATACAATATTCTGCATATAATGTAGGTAATTCAGATGGGAAAAAGATTATATTAATGTACCTGATAATAGATTTACTTTGGTAAACATTATGGACACAACTCTGCTGGATACTCTCACAGAAAATACAGAGAACTCTGGGAAGCAAGCTACAGAGAAGTACAGAGAGTAGTGGAATCACAGAATCACAGAATCGCAGGGGTTGGAAGGGAATTAAAGAGATCATTGAGTCCAATCACACTTCCAAAGCAGGTACCCTGCAATAGGTCACACAGGTAGGTGTCCAAGCCAGTATTCAGTATCTCCATAGGAGATTTCACAACCTCTCTGGGCAACCTGTTCCAGTGCTCTGTCACCCTTGCCGTAAAGAAGTTCTCCCACATCTTAATATGGAACTTCCTACGTTCAAGTTTTAGGCTGTTACTCCTTGTCCCATCGCTATGCACCACCAAGAAGAGCCTGGCCTCATTCTTTTGCCTCCCACCTCCTTTTAGATATTTATAAACATTTATCAGATCCCCTCTCAGTCTTCTTTTCCCCAGGCTGAACAGACCCAGGTTACTCAGCCTTTCCTTATGTGGGAGATGCTCCAGGCCCTTAATCATCTTTGTGGCCCTTCAATGGACTTCTAGGAGATCCCTGTCTTTTTTGAACTGTGGAACCCAGAACTGGACGCTATTCTAAATGTGGCCTTACTAGGGCAGAGTAGAGGGGGAGGATCACCTCTCTTGACCTGCTGGCAATGCTCTTTTTAATGCACCCCAGAATAACATTGGCCTTCTTGGCCACCAGGGCACACTGCTGGCTCATGGCCAACCTGTTGTCCACCAGGACCTGCAGGTTCTTCTCTGCAGAGGTCCTCTCCAGCAGGTCATTCCCTAACCTGCACTGATGCATGTGGTTATTCGTCCCCAGGTGCAAGACTCTACACTTGCTCTTGTTAAACCTCATCAGGTTCCCGGTAGAGAATGATATGGTGAAGAATGCGTCTCGTGCATGGATGGTGTCTTAAAATGGCATCCAAACAATTTGAACATTTTATGAGAGATGTATTTTGCAGAGATTACCTTGACATAGATAACAAATGTGGTTGACAGGGAAGGGTTGTCTGCAGAAATTATTACTATTCACATTGTCACTCAATCTTAAGCCTTTACTTAGCTTTTATGGGCAAATTCACCTCTACTGAGGCAAAAAAAAAAAAAAGCACCAGAAGGATAATCTCAAAGTTGCTCTGGTATCTTAAGCATCATTTGACACCCATTTGCAGAGAAGATCCATTTAGTGTGCTGGGATGAAAGTCTTAAAAGCTTTGAGTATAACTGATAATTCAGATGACAGCAGCAATTATCTGCACAGTCTCAGTATTCACTGTTTTACATCTCATTTCTTAGGATCCACTGCTTTAAATTTCATTACATATATTTCAACAGGATAATAAAGACCTCAGTTCTCTCATCTTTCTACCAGGTTATTTCTGAAGGGGCATAAGTAGTGGGATACCAGACCTCCCTGAAGCATCACATCCTACCTGGACAGTTTGTAGTATTGTTCTTGCTTTACAAATAACTTTATGGGTTTCCCTCAGAATAAACCATGAGTTGTTGTACCTGCTGCAAAACAGTGAAAAATTCAGATAATATAATTTTAACCATATCCCTGTTAAAGAAGAAGGTTATGTTAATTTGGTATACGTGATGCAGTTATCTGGTTTCTGTCTGCTTTTCTCTCCAAATTTTGTAGGCATACACACCAAACGTCAGACTCCTAGTTTTAGCAACCACTCTTCCTTCAAAATATGCATACAACATTATAATTCCATCTTTGTATGCATACCTACATACAAACCATGCACTTCCTTCTTCTCCAATAATAACCATATGACATCTTTATGTAACAGGAATTATTTGTCATCCATAACCCTTCAGATTCATCTAAGAAGTTAAGAAGTCGGTTAACACTAGTACAAGATTGTGGTTTTTTTTTCCCTTGCATTATACACTTGCTACATATAACCAGAATGCTCACAGTCTGCAGATTTTCTCCTGAACAACATATCATATCACCTTTTTGGTACAGTGAAATGTAGATGGCAAAATTCTCTCATGAGGGCAATCTTCAGAAACAGTTTCTTACATACGACACGTACTTAAAGTAGTCACTCATACAAGAGAATAATTGTCACTATCATATAATGAGAGTTATTTTACATTAATAAAAAATAGTATATCAGATGATTTTCTAATAAAGGCTTAGTTCAACTTGGCCACATATAGTAGCCTTATGTACTTTGTCAAACATTGAAACACCAATTAATGACCAGATAAAGGTGATTTTCCAATCTCATTGCCAAAATATGACCTATTCTATATCTGTTCTAGATGACCATACAAGTGGTGCAGTCTATTCATTATCAGCAAGTGAGCTAATTCCTTTCCCTCTCTCTGGATTGTAGATACAGATTCTTCTCTTGAAAGAAGCTGACTACATGAGATTTTGGAAATACCTGAAGCAGGTAGCACTTATTCTGCACCAAACACAGATGCTCACTTCAGCAGCTGATTCAACTCGATATGCAATTCTCAGACTGCCTCATTGATCTGATTAGTTTTGATCTGCTCAAATTGAGATCCTTTGTTCAGTTCATAAACATAAGCGAGCTCCTTACTTTGTGATATTCACTAAGTAAATTTACTTCAATAAACACTTTCTTTGAATTCATCCTTTTCATTTTAAGTACTGTATTTTTACAGCTCTGCATTAGCTTGCATACTTTATACGCATTACAAAATTCTTTAATTTTTTCTTGAATTTCCATTGAAGGTATTGAGAACAAATTATCTGGTACCATCAGTGCTGTGCACATTGTCTCTTTTGGGTTTCTGAGGAATAACAGCTGAGAGCAATAGCTGTGTGACATGACTGAGAGATTTATTTGCTACTGCAGATAATCCTCCATGCTACCTCATCTCTCTTTCTGCCTATTCACCTGTGACATATATAGAGTGCCAATCAACATCATATCTCAGCACGAAGTCCTAGCAACTTCATCTTCAAATATGTGTCCACACTCTAATCATGGCTGTTATAGAAGCATACTCAACCTTGACGTTCCTTGGTAAAACCTTTGTAAAAAAAAGATTCAAAGCAAATACTTTCTTTACCTTTTAGTCATGTGCTATTCTAAAAGTAGCTACTGATTCCTAAAAACTTTATTAAAACAATTCATGAGAACTGGGATGCAGGGTGACATTTTTGTACTCTTCAGTTTTAAATTACTTGTTGTAGTGGAGTTTTTTTAATTCTATTTTAAACTAATTCTTATTCTTTAGTGTTTTTCTGTAAACCAAATCTTGACTTGTACTCAATCACTCACTGTACAGTTTCCTGTCAAAAAGTTGCTCATTAATGTTGATCTTTTGTCAATTGATTAAGTCAAACATCAGGCCTGTAAACGGAAGCAAAACATCTATTCTGTTGATCTAGATTACTTTTAACCTGGATGTATCTTCAGATCATGAAATCATCTTTCAAGTAAAAGATGCTTTTTCCTAGGTAAGTGACAAGGCTTTAATTAAAACATCAACACAGTTTCTCTGCACATTCCTTCTGCTAAAAAGTATTTTTGCACAGTGAACCTGGTCTAGCTCGAGAGAAGAACACATTTAGCTTTTCTTTAGTTTGTTTGCTTTCAAAATCTGTTCTAACCACTTTTAAGTCAACTCTGTTTCTTCATCAAAGCAAGCACCATCCTGATCATGGAAACTGTCATTTATTTATTTATTTATTTATTTTCTGCCTCTCTGAGAAATCAGAGCTGAAAACACAAAGCTCTCCTTCTGGTTTGTTGGCTTGTTTGCTTTGGAAATTGGTAGAATTAAAAAAAAAACAATAACAACAACAACAAAAAAACCCTACAAATGTAACATTAATAAATGTGAATTAAATAAATGAAATCAAACAGCTTTAGGAAGACATATTTCAAGCTTCATTTTGTAGCACAGTTGTGAAACAAGCAAATGTAATGTAAAAATATTTTGTCTTCAGAATATTCACAGTGTCAGAATCATGATGGCTGGTAGATATGGGAAATACTGATTGCTGTAAAAATTTTCAAGTAGAATCACAAAGAGAGAGAACAGTAATTCTTCCTCCAATACCATATTATCATTTTTCAACCAGGAAACTTTCTGTTTTAAAGTTAACATCATTAGCTTTTTCCATCAGGTAAAGAACAGAAGCATAATTGTATAAGTAATGTCTGGGCTTCAACCAGGCATTTCATTGTGGTACCTTTGATAATGTCTTAAACTCTTGCTTGTAGAATCCTAGACAAGTCTGGGAATAAAAAAAAGCAAACTCAGAGAGTGGATAATTTAAATTTATTTAATCTCAGGAAACCTATGAGTCAAAATGGACTTCTTTAGATATAGGAAGCAGATTAAACAACCTCAAATTTTCTGTGTAACATCAGAAAGTCACACTCAACAAAATAATGCCTAGAAAACTACTCTCATTCATCTACATAAACATTTATGTGCAATGCACATATTAAAAAAAAGGATAGGGAGACCATTCCTATAGATAAAAAACTAGCCACTGCAATGGGATCTGGCACAGACTGTGCATAAAGAAGTTGTGAGAGATGTTGCTCAGGCAAATCCTAACACCACTAAGCAATACTTTAGTTTCCCAAAATAACATCATTTCTATTGGATATTATTGAATAGTCAGCTCTGTTTAACAGGTCAAGTTAGTGTTTAAACTGCTAATGAAAAAGACAAAGATTAATAACAGTAGTTTTAGTGGGTTCCAAAGAGTTGGCGATTCTTGTATTAAGAGTGGAAGCAATCTTTCTTCCTTGAAGAGTAATTGCAGGGCAATTGTGTCTGAACATATATTTTGCAGATAAGAGAAACAATAAGAAAAAGTAATGCAAATCAAATGGCATACTGATTTTGAAAAGTCAACTAGAGAGGAGCATAGCATATTTGAACCTTAACCCCTCCAAATATCTAATTACATTCTGAAGTTAGTATACTAGGGAACTTGTTACAAGACGATATTACTATTGTAGAGTTTACTTAAAGTGACTTTGTTACTGGAATGACAATGCTTTTACAATATGATAGCATACTTGACAAAGAGAAAGACAAATAATGTTCTGTGAAGATATTTCTGTACTGAATTTATCATTTTGAAGATCCAGATAAATTTCAGTTTTTAAATAAATTTTTGCCTAAAAAAATATACGGCATTCTGTGTATTTGCCCACCCAGATAATAAATCATCAAAACTTGTAAGCGCTATCAATTATTCACAGTGACTGTGGTACAAGCATGAATGCCTGCAATTATTAATTTATGGCATAAGTTCAACCAACTGAGGAGTCTTGAAAGAACAGTAAAGTTCTGGAAAATGCACTGGGGCCTGAACAGATGTTTACTATTAGCTGGATTTCCAAAACAAGACTATCCATACCAGTTTATAGACAAATTCAGATCCATCAGTGAGGAAAGTCATCTGCAAGAAACAACAGTTTTATTGCAACTGAAGACTGTTTAAATCATACCAAATTCATATGATTCAGCTGTTCAATTCTTTCTGTACAAATCCTGATGCACAAGGTGTTAAAATACATATCCAACTTTAATCACCCCAATATGCTATGGCAGTAATATTTTGACCTCAAAAGAATGAGATTGCACAGACTCTGAAGATTTTGTTCTCCAACAGAAATTCTATGAAGAAAAATAAGTACCAAAGCATCATAGATGAATCAATTAATCCAAAAGCCTGATCAAATGCCACTAATGAATGACAAAATAATGCCTATCAAATCACTGACCAGCATATTATTTACTCCATATCATGTGCAGCAGGGGTACTCAAATTTAAGTCTTAAGAAGGAGAGAATTAGTCCAAGCCAAAGTGATTATAACTTTGATACTGTCAAAGTACCCAGTGACCTTTCACTCCTAGATTTTTTCCTTTTCCTTTTAACAAAGGAAAAGACCCTTCTTGCATGCCTTCTATCTAAAGCTAACCATGAATGCTGTTGTGGGGAAGATACCCCACACACAACCTCTTCCCACCCACAGTCCCTGCTTCCAGCGTAACCAAACTATTTTCTTAGTGCTTTACAATAAGGATGTATAAGATATAGATAAGGAAATGGATAATTGTCCTGAAGTTCATCAACCTGTGTCATGGGCAATAAGCTAATGCAAAGAATTTCTGCATGTAATTGGTTCATTCGGCTGAACTAATAGCCATCAAAAGCTCTTCATATGCATGTGTGTGTACAAAATTTGGTACATAATGCCATTTCTAACCTCTCAGTATCAGTTATGAAGGTTCTTCTTTCTCCTATATTTGATCAAAAAGCAGGAACAAATACAGCACAGTCTGAAGAAGATTGTTCTATTTGTAAAGAGATGTCCAGAGCAGGGAAAATAAGCAAAAACTAATCAGATCTGCCTGTATTCCAGATGGATCAATATCTTCTATTTCCCTGTGACTGATTCCACATCTTACTACTTTACAGAGGTATCTCCAGCACACCAAGAAGACCATATTGAGGACCTTCTAGTCTGGCAGGACCGTTCAAACTTACAGTGATTCAACATGAGATGAATATTAAGATTATTCAGTAAATCCCCGTCAAAGAAAAGATTGCATAGCCACAGTAAAGACCTTAATTACTGTTTGTATTTGACATTACTATTTGACACAATATGAGACTGCCTATCAAATAAATGACAAATAACTTAATGCAAGTGTCAACAGTTTAAGGGCTGGTTCAGCCCAGTTCCGTGATGAAGGGGACAAGGGGACCCACAGGCCCACGCCTCAGGAACAGGGAGGGGGAAAGGAAAAAGGAAAAAAAAAGAGAGATGGGCCTGAAAACAAAACAGTGGCAACGATCTGAGGAGGAAAGCTAATTTACTGAAAAAGATA
>JANHGO010002038.1:0-31622 GCA_024606505.1 Aquila spilogaster
CCTCGAACCATTGACGATCCATGGAACTGAATCATTAACTCTTTAACTCCCAGTACCTTAAATGATGTTATGATGTGAAATACTGATAACAAATGTCATAAAACCATGACACCTGAACATTCATGAATCTATGGGTCCTGATGAGATGGTTCCCTGAGTCCTGAGGGAACTGACTGATATAGTTGCCACACCTCACTCAATTATATTTGAAAAATCATGGCAGAAGTCCCTGGTGACTGGAGGAAGGCTAGAAGTAATAAGATGAGAAAAAAATAATCTAACAGGAATTTGAAGGGAAAGACAGGAAATTACTAGAAAAATTATATAGAAGCTGGGAAACACCAAGAGTTTCTTGGGAAAAGGCATGTGGCCTCTGGGACAGCATCTTTAAGGAAGTTTAAAATGCTGAATGGCAATGAGGAGAAACAAAGATCTGAGAAACGTCTCTGAAAACTCCAAGGAGAGGGAAGGAGGGAAAGAAGGTGCTCTGAACAATGGTACAGAGATTCCCCAGCAGCCCACAAAGACACCATGGTGGAGAAGATATCCATACTGAAGTCTGTTGGAAGGACCCACACCATTAGAAAGTACTGCCTTGTAGTTCCAGGCTGGTATTAAGCAGTGTCCACAAGACGTAGTGTGATCGTTGGACTCATGAACAAGGCACTTT
The DNA here is from genome assembly GCA_024606505.1 of Aquila spilogaster. Classification (NCBI taxonomy): domain Eukaryota; kingdom Metazoa; phylum Chordata; class Aves; order Accipitriformes; family Accipitridae; genus Aquila; species Aquila spilogaster. The sequence continues at coordinate 671 of JANHGO010002038.1, forward strand.
TGTAGGAATGTCTGTCCTACCACTGCAAATGGTGCCACTGCAACTGCTGTGGTAGTATGTTACTGTGTCTAAATATGAATATAAATTCTAATAAGTGAATTAGGATAAATAATTATAATAATTACTCAGTACTCAAGACAAAAAGAAATGTTATTAAAGTGGAAAATGTACCTTAAGAAGACAGGAAGTTTAGGATCTCAGTCAGGTTCCATTGTAGCACTGGTTAGTGGACATCTCTTATGGAGGTATAAATTGTGAAAAAGTCACTTCTGAGATTAACAGAGGTCATGTTCAGATTTTATAATATGAATTTTATCTGTAGTTCAAACAACATTTACAAAATGAATATCAAGTACCAATCAAAGTAAATTTAAAATCTAAATGTGGTTTAGGCAGGTTCACAGAAGATAGCAATAGAAGTTTAATTGTTAAATTGAGTATTGAATATTATGTACTTAAGACTCTAATAGAAATGCATGTTTGCTCCCTTCATATTTTAGAGCTTTCAGAAGTTTAATATCTGATAAATTCCTCAGTCGTCAGTGAACAGAGCAAGTGCCAGAGAGCAATGCATCTTAAAGAGCACATCTCTCAGATTTCAAGAGAACTCAGAGTCAGTAGCCATACTTCTATCTGTACATAAATATAAGCAGTGGCCTTCTAGATGAAACAAAAAGAGCAGAAATATCTATCCTCTTTGCCCTCCACCTTGTCAGTTGAAGAAGGGATTTCTATGCACACATTTGTGCATAAGTTTTCAAAATGAAATAATTTCTGCTCAATGCAGCAAAGTTTGCTAGTGTATTCAGTTTTACAGCAGCACCAAGTTCTCAACAACTATCTTGTATCTAACTCATATGGACAAGATTGAGGCGCTATTAGACAATTAAAAAAAAATGTAGAAGAAATGAAATACAAATGATGCAATTGGACTTGTGGTGAAAATGATTAATTGCATAGAGACGCAGCCTCAGTCCTTAATATGTTCTGCTACGCAGGAAGTTATTTCTCCTTACCACAGAAAATGTGTTCTACATTTAAAGATTTGCATTTTTTAATATTATTGTTCAGATATGTTGATCAAAAGAAATATTAGAAAATGGAAGCAAAACCTGAATAACTAGTCATTTCCTTCTGCAGATGATGTTAAGTGATGGCACTAGCAGTCCATCCCAAATATCCTAGTATTTTCTTACACTTTATTTGAGAAATTTCAGGTATTTAATGTGCTCACCTATGCTGATTTCAGCATGAGAACCCATTCATCACTTCCTTCAGAATCAAACTGCTTTCCAGACTTCACTGGATACTCAAACGCTATATCTATCAGACATCAACATTCCTTTTTTTTTTTTTTTAATAGACGCTACAAACCAGTTACAAATTGTCAACTAAAAATTCAACTGCACAACACAAATTGCAAAGAAAAGATGATCTAAAATCAACAAAACATTTAAACAAAAAATGCAATTAACATTATTGAAATTATTCTTGGGATAGTTGTTTCAGCAAATAAGTAAATCCTAGTTCTTAAGATTTTGTAGATGCTACTTCATAATCTTTTGCAAGACAATTCATGTGCTGACTCTCCCCATTATGCTCTCTTGCACTGGGGAGCCCAGAACTGAACAAAGCACTCCAGATGCAACCTCACCACTGCTGAGAGGAAGGATCACCTCTCTCCACCTTCTGGTGATATCTTGCCCCATGCAGCCAAGAGTACCATTTGCCTTCTTAGCAACAAGAGTACACTGCTGGCTCGTGTTCACCTTGGTCATCATAAGGATCCCAGGTGCTTTCTGCAGAGCTACTTTCAGATGGTTGTCCCAGCATGTATTACTGCCTGGTGATTGTTTCTTCCCAGGGGTAGGGCTCTGCACTTCCACTTGTTGAACTCCAGGAAGTTTCCATCAGCCCATCTTTTCAGATCCCTCTGGATGGCTATGTGACCCACTGGTATGTCGACCACTCCTTCCATTTTTCTGTCATCTGTGGATTCACTGAGAGTGTACTCTACTCCATTGTCCAAACTGCCAATGAAGATGCTAAACAGGATTTGGCCCTGGGCTAATCTGCGTGTTACTGGCCTGAAAAATGTGTATAAATACCTGAGGGGGACATGGGATGATGTGAAAGGAGATGGAACCAGATTCTCCCAAGGGGTGCCCATTGACAGACCAAGAAGTAACAAACTGAAACTTTCATTTTTCCTTTCCTGTATTTTTCATTTCCTATATTTTACTGTACAGGATGATAAAATGCTGCAATAAGTTGTCAGCAGAGTTGTGGAGTCTTCATCCTCAGTGATACTCAAAACCTAATGGAATACAACCATACAACCAGCTATAGCTGAAACTACTTTGAGGATGCAAGATGAACTAGGAAATTCCCAGAGGACCCTTCCAGTTTCAACAATTCTGTGATTCTATTCAATTTAGAGTGTTTAGCTGAAACAAGTTATAATTTGCTTACTGGAAGTAGCATGAATTTGATGATTCTCTAGGCATTAAGGCAAATACATTAAGAAGCATATGAAAAGTTTATGAAAGGTAAGAAACAAAACAGAAGAGCCTAGGATGCTTTACACTTACTTCAAGGAAATGATGCCACTGGGGAGATCAGATATAGGTGTTTATGATAATAGTACTTAAAAACAAATAAACAAAGAAAACTTTTTGGAGAAGAAAATAATAATAATAAAAAAGAATGTTTCTACATTTGTTTGCAAAGGAAATGAATGAGTATGCACTCGTCAAATCTGTTTTTATCAACATCATAATATTCACCAAAGAAAGTAATACAATATCAATTCTGAGCAATCTGCATATGGTGCACTTGAAATTGTACGTATAAAAAAAAAATTACGGTTTGGGGGACCTCAATTTAAGCACCTGATACTCCAATACTGAAGCACTGTTTTAGACTCACCACCAACTTACAGAATTTTCTGACCAATAGATGAGTGGATTATATTACTATAGTAAAAGTCATAATGAGGCCACTTCTAAAATCAGACTCTGATCCATCTTATTAAAATGATAGCAGTAAAACTTGAGGTTAACTGAAACATTATCTGCAAATATATCATTCAAAGCAAAGGACTAGCCTGTTGTCTTTCCTGACCATCAATGTAAAGAAGACCACAGGGACATGAGTGCAATTTTTCAATCAATTTTTTTTTTTTTATTTTTCTGGAAAACAAAAAAAATGGGGAATTCTGCCCATGTAATAACAGTGGGAAAATTTAACTCTGCCCTATTTATGCCAAAGAGCACTGCTTCTCCTCTAGGAAAAGTACCTTTGCCTTCTCTCTCTTTACTGTATTGAGCTGGGTATTCTGTTTTTGTCAGTTTATTTTTTTATAACTGCCAGATGGGTGTGAGACAAATAGATGGAATTTTACTGTTTTTCTGTATCTACTGGTCTAGCAAGACCTCTACTTTTTGAGTTTTTATATCTCTGCAGTGTGGAAGACACCTTGCCATCAGAAACAATTAAAAGCTTCTGAAGACTAAAACCATGTGGAAATATAAATGTAATGAACGACAAAAATGAAAATATGCTTGAAGGGTTTGGGAGAAATGCAACTCCATCAAGAAGATCTGTCCACTATAGAAGACTGACACTCACGGTGTTACTGAAAGTCTCAAGTACACAGTCCCTTTACACCATACTTATTTCTATCCATTTGTAAGATATATTGGAGCTGAAGCACACTTAGCAATTTTGTCTCAGAAAGACCAATAATTACAGCAGGTATTTTCTTATTTTTTTTTTTCCCTGAAGTACAATTAGTTCATACATTCAGGCAGCTAGAAGCCCAGAACTTTTATTTTATATGCAAGTGAGATAACCCTAGGATCTGAAATTTTGGAAAGGTCAGGTTGAATGATTCATAATTAAATCTTGAAAGCTGTCAAAAATGTCAAAACAGTAGTGCTAAGACATATAGTTACTTTGGAATGAATAGCAAAAATAATATTCAATTGATTTTCACAAGCAAAATCTGGTTTATTTTATGTAACACTTCTGGAGGATAAAAAGCAATAATATGCATACATTCATCATAGTTCTGGAGAAACAAAGCAAATACTTTAAAATTAATTGTATAGAAACATGGCAATAAATACCAAGTTCTCTGATGCCTTGGAGATAGAATGGAACAAGGCCAAATATTTTGTCTAGAAAGCAAGAACCAACTAAATTTATACACCATCCCGTAACTAAAGTATGTCCCTCAGACAACCAAGCAATTACACAGAAATTATATTATTGATAAACATATTCACAAATAATATCAGTGCAAGAGTAATAAATTCAATTTTAAGGGTAGAAAAGGAAATGAGATGAAGTTGTTTATTTAAATTTGTATGCTTAGAAAATGGAAATATTTTCACCTAGAAATGACGTAACACCATAAGATTATTTTTTTTCCAAAAGAGTTTTTACAACTGGAATATGAGTGGAAAAAGACAAATAATACAAAAAAGAAACAGCGTAATCTATTAGTGGTTGACAAATAAAAAGAAAAAAGAAAAAAAGAAAAAAAGTGTTGCTGCGTGGTTCATAACTAGAATCCCCAAACATGGTATATTTAAGCAGTCTTCTCTGGCTAGTACTAGGAACAGCCATTTGTAATAACAAAATAAGTGCTTTATTTATTTATTTATTTATTTATTTATTTATTTGCACAGAACAATAGATTCTGATCATTGAGCACCATACCTTCTACTTTCCTTCCAGCACAAACTTAGCAGGTTTCTTTTTTTAAAAAAAAAAAAATTATACAAAGACTTAATCTTATTCAGTCATGCTTTGACATATGTTACTGACATTAATTGTATATCATTTTAGTATACATTCTGGGAGTACAAGATCTGTTTGGGATTTACTTTACTTTAAAAAGAGCATTTCTTAGCATTCGTTCTTTAATAAAGCAAGAAACCTTTCCAACATATATTGTTATATGATACTGAATAAGCAAATGTTAATATCAACTTCCATAAATTGATAAACGAGTTGTAAAATAAAACAAAAGAAGGGAAGTCTGCTGACTACAATAAGTCAGTTACCTTGGGTAATTAGGACAAAGACCGACTACAGAGAAATATGGATATATTGTACAAAATTCCAGGACTAACAATAAAATATCAAATGAAACTAAATGCAGGTAGCTGTAAAAATGCAGGTAAAAGAAAAAAAAGAAGCAGGTAAAAGAAAAATTTCATAGATTAAATGGGGAATCCAATAGTGGATGTTAACCATTTCAAAGCAAGTTCTCAAGATACTTTTTTCTATGAAAAAGAGACATAGAAAGAATAATCCCCACAGATAATAAAATATTAAGAAATACTAGAGAGTTAAGAATTAAGGTTTAGAGAAAAAAAAGGAGAAATCTTTGTTATCTCACAATATGAATGAAGAGTTCATGGAAATTCTGAATTCTGAATAATATAGGTAGTTTTGTTCCCTTATCTTTCAAGGAGAAAAGAACAACCAACTGAATTAGCAAAGTTATATAAAACTTCATACAGAAAAAATAATTAGCCTGAAGAATATTGAAATGAGGTAAGTATAACACGCTATGCAATTGTGTTTAACCAGAACATTTCTAGTGGGCCTTTCCCAAGTTACTACTTGGTACAGCTGGATAAGTATTTGTTTGCCATATATAAATTAATTTACTTAATTCATTATTTTTAATATTCACACAGTGTCACTCACACTTACCATTATTTTATTTTACCATATATTTTTTCCTTTGGACTGTTAATAGAGAGTTAGCAGTTTGAAAAACAAAATCCCAGAAGTACATTTTCTACAAAATGTAGGTAAAGTGAGATTGAACTATGGAGTTCAGAATAACAAAACAAAACAAAACAATAATCACAAACTTATGAAACTGGAATGGTGAATTTGGTATGAGTAATTTTTTAAATGTATGAGCCATCTCACATATGAAAAAATCATTTCTTAGAAAGTAAATATATATGCAGAGCCATCTGAAATAATCAGATACCATTTTTCGTAAGAGGTAGGATTATAAAGAAATGTTGAAATCCTGACCATTCTTAGTTTAATCACACAATAATTCACCTCTGTTTGAATAAAAGATGAGTGAATAATTTCAGGCAACTGGATTACTTATTCATGTCAATGGACATTAAATCATACTCCTGTTATGATACTTTAAATACCAACATTATCAACCTCATTAATTCTTTCACTGGAATAGGAAGAGTAGAAGAATGGATCACATTAAAAGGAAACTGCACAAGCTACTCTTGCAGACTGCTTGTTAAGGATTGCTTTTATAGTAGACGGTGAAGCCAAAGCGGAGAAAACTGTTTAATCACCCTAGTGCTTAATTTTCAAGCAGTTATAAAATAATAATACAGCAAAGAAAGATAAATTTGTGTCCTGAATTCTCTTGTAACTAATTACAAACCTTAGCAATTAACACATCCATTACAGTAGGAGGAAAAAATAATGAAAGGTTTAAGGAGAGATAAAGACAGGAAGATGTAGTCAAGAAAAATTTTGTTAGTTCCAAATAAGAGGTCAAGATTTCTCCTTGAGTAAATTTCCTTTGCGCTTTCATCAAGACTGTTTCACCAGTCACAATGCCCAAACACACACAAAGGCCTGCTTGGATGATATTCTATATGTGATTCTCTGAAGTTGTTTGTACACCAGAATAGAATGTTCCTGCTATGCCATAACAGACAGCAACAATGTGAAACTGTATTAGCTTTTCTTGTTATGAAGATACTTAAACCAAAATGTAAAGTATTATTCAGCCCATAGATGAGGAGAATTAGCGACAGCAAGCAGACCAAAATAAGACAGAAAAAATCAGCATCTTGACCCGACAGATTGTTTTCTCACAATTAAAAATGCTCTAATAAAACCAGTACAAAGAGTGAAATGTAGAATTCTACATTCTGAGCTATTATATCATGAAGAATAGTCACATTTCCAAAATAGCACTTGAATAACAGATAATGAATAAAGCAAATTAATATTAGCTACACATTCCATTTTTATTGATGTTGTCTGAAAAGAAATGTGAAAGGAAAAAAGATCTGCTGCCTTAATGGTACTGGATCAAAGACATTTCCAGTGTAAAAGGAAATAATAAGAAAGACAAAAAATAAGAATATATAGATACATACCTGACCAACAAACAATGAAGGAGGCAGAATTAACCTAGTCAGTCACATTAATAGATGGGCTAGCCTGAAACTGCAGAGAAACCAAGGCTTTTCAAACGATAAGCATGCAAACCTGAAGGTCCTAGATGATGGTGGGGCTTGGTGGGACTCTTCCTGGGGATGATTGCTGGAGGTGGGGACACAGGATGGCTGTGCCTTCCTCAAATGTGGGGGAGGGAGGATGTAGGGAAAAGAGGAAGAATATGTAAAGGGGGGTGATAATATCAAACTGGATGATCCAGAGAGCAGGAGGCCTGGAGTCCAGGCAGGAGGTATCAGATGGGCAGAAGGTCCATGCTAGTTCTCTAGGAGATCCACAAGCATGAGGTGGCGATAGACAAGTGTGTGAGTGCTGTACATCTGACTACAGCAAGCATTGCACAGGACCAGCTCAGTGACTCAAGGACCATGTGGCTAGTAAGAGGGCCCAGGATCAGGGCAAGAGGCCATGATGATTCTTACCGCATGAGTGCCTATGAACTTAGAGTGTCATCATGTGCCTGCACCAGTGAAATTTCATCTCTGCCAGTCAAAGAAAAGAGGGAAAACCAAAGTCTTGTTTTAATCTGTGTAGCTGGCCACGTCAGCACCCTTCATGCATCCCTGGGCATCCCTCATCCCAGTACAAGACTACTGGGCAGCTGGCTGCCCAGACTGGGCCTCAGTGGGCAGGACAAGTGCAGCTGCCAGCTGTGGCAGGATGTGGCTACAGCAAGGAGCTGTTAATGCTGCTGATTAACTTATAACTATTGTGATGTATCTCCTGAATTCATTCCACCCTTTTAATATTTTTCAGTTTTTGTTTTCTTTTTCCTTTTTTTTTTTTTTTTATTCTAGTACTGTCATATGCTGTCATGTCATCCACAAAAACTCATGCAGCATCTGAATGTGCTGACCTGCAACCCAAAATCAGAAAGCCAGTCTTCATTAAATTTATATTTCAAAATCACACTGATGGTCAAGCAATTCCTCATGAAAACCATTTCCGACAAGAATGAATACCTGCTCAGTGTGTTCACTTCACAAGCTGTATGAAAAAAAGAATGCTGGTAGGAAACAAAACACTGAAACAATTTAAAACATACTGAGACTGTGTCAGTTTAAAAAAGTAAAATAAAATAAAAAACAGCATAGAACTGTGAGCAACAATAGCTTTAGTTTCATAACAAACTTAGAAGAGAACTAAAGCACAGTGAAAACCAGAAAAAGCCCATAATGCAGCTGAGGATGCTTTTGTCCCTTCTCAGCAACCAATGTCAAAAGAGTGCAATTAAATTTTATGCTACTGTGAGAGCACTGCATTAACTGTACATACATTTTATTTGAAAGAAGCTTTGAAGTCTCTCATTCTGCTGAAAAAGATTTACCAATATGGACCATCTGAAATCCTCAAGTTATACTTAGATTGCTCTGAAAGTAATGCCTTCTATTTATTTTCATAGGAACTACAAGGGATACAAAGAGCACAATAGCACTATTTGAAAGAGCAAATTCTCAACTACGAAACATTATTTTTCAACATAGTCACCACCATAGACTATGCATTTTGGCCAATGATGAACTAGATTCTGCATGCCACACTCATAAAAATCTGAGCAAGTGGAGGTGAACTACTGGTTCACAGCTGTTAAGACAACATTGTTGCTAGGAAAATGTTACCCACACAGCATATATTTCACTGGTCCAAACAGATGGAAGTTAGAAGTTGCCAAATCCGGACTATGCAGTGAGTGTGGTAGGGCAGTCCAGTCAAGATTGGAAATGTGTTTCACAGTCCTCAGACTGTCACCTTTAGCCTCGTATTGGTTCAATAGGACTTAAACTTACACATGGCATTCTTTCTCTTCCTTTGTGAGCATGTATGAGATCTAGGTGGTACAAACTCTGTGATAGTCCAACATAGCACCATTGTTTCCAATGCACTGAAGCCAGTATTCTGCTCCATAAACAGTTTCCTGTTCATAATTTGCCTATTGGCATGGGTGAGCTGATCAAGATAGCATTTCGTGGCGTAACAGCTGTGCATGGTCGTCTGGAGCATGGCTTGTCTCTCATGTTGCTGTTGTCACTGATGAAGTGCACCACCCACTGCTTCACTATGCTCACATCCACTGCTTGGTCTTCGTAAGAATTCAGCAAGCATCAGTGAATTTCAGTGAGTGCAATTTTTTCTACATGGAGGAATTCAATGACATACACTTCATACACACTTTCATGTCAGACATCATTTTGTCAGATTGCTCTTCTGCACACCAAGAAAACAGAATTGCTGGGAAGGTTCAACCTCTACTGCCATATCACCAATATCGGCCTCTGATGATGCAGGCCACCATAGTAAAATAGAAGGCATTACTTTCAGAGCATATACTGTTACTCTCTTTTCACAGTTAATTCTTTCATGGCTTATCCAAATTGCTTTGCAACTATAAATATATTTTGCTATGATAATGCTTTTCGCTGTCTGCTGTACACTGTGAAGCTATCTTTAAGTACTCTTCTGCTCTATGGGATGTCCACATGGTGCAGATACCTGCAAACTCCCATGTAACACAGTCCATGTTTTGCTAACCGAAGTTATTAAAGATGTTTCCATTCGTCCGCTTGTTTACAAGCATCCACTAATCTGAAAGGAACTGCAAATATTTCCCAAATCACACTGTACAGTTTAAGTAGTCAGCAACACTTAAAGATGTACACTCAGTTAAGATCGTATTTTCTAATCAAAATTTCAAAAATAAAACCAAAAATATCCAATTGGATTGCTGAGATACCAGATCAAAATATGAACAGAATAAGCTTCAGGCTGACAAGAACTATTTCTCCTCCATTATCAAACAAAATAAAAATATTAATTTTAAACTGAAAGTTTTTCACTCAAGGCAAATGAAATATTTATTTCATGTTATTTTCCATTTTAAATTAAGTTTTTAGAAGCTATGTCTTGTAATTCTGATGATGAAGAAAAGGAACGACACAAACCGACAAGCATCTTTTGCTCAGTACATTTAAAAAACACTCAGTCCAAATCATGACGTTTTTGTTTGTTTGAAATCAGTCTGGAACTGCATTTTTTGGTATGTAAGTTAATCATCTGAAATGTTCTGTCCTACTCTATCTGCAACCTCTGTAATCATAACAGTTTTGTAAAGTACAGATACTGATGTAAACAGAATGATACCTAAACTAGGTTCAATGCTGAAAAAAGGCAACAAGATTTGTGAGTATAAAGTTACCTATAACTTTATCACATAATTCTGTTGCTGTTAGCTTTGCTATAGTAAATTTGATTGTAACATTTGCTTATTTGTGGTCAGATTTAGTTAACTGAAGACATTGAACAACATCAGTTACAAAAATGGAATACTGGAGCAAGTCCAGCAAAAAGGCTTAAAGATGATTAAGGGATTGGAACACCTGACATATAAAAAGAGGCTGAGAGTTATGGGACTGTTCAGCCTGGGGAAGGCTCAGAGGGATTGTATCAATGTCTATGAATATATGATGGGGTGGGAGGTAGAGGTAAAGAAGTTGGAGCAACGCTCTTCTGATTGGTGCCAAACAGAAGGGTGAGAAGCCATGGGCACACACTGACATACTTAAACATAAAAATCAAACAAACAAACAACAAAAAAAACCCACTTATTTTCAGTGAGGGGAATCAAATACTGGAATAAGTTTTCTAGCAAGTGTAGAGTCTGCACTGTTGGAGATATGCAAAGCTCAACTGGTCATGGTCCTGGACAACCTGTCCTCTTTGACCATGTCAGAGTAGGAAGGGGTTGCACTGGGCATTCTCCTGAGGTCCCCTCCAGCCCTAGTTCTTCTGTGATTCTGTGAAAAGTTGTAAATGAAAAGACAATAGTATAAGTCACCTCTTAGCAGAATGAAATGAGCTTCTGAGCTGTCAAAGTGAAAATAAAGATTATTCTCTCGATAAGGGATCTAAACTTGGTAGCAATGATTTCTGTAAGATCAAGACAAATGTAAATGAGAGTCTCAGGCAAATAAGTAGCCATACTGAATGTAAGAGTGGGAAAGAAGGAAAAACAAACAAACATCAAGAAGGAATATCATAAACAACAAAAGTGAGTGTCATTTTCGTTCTAAATTTTAATACCTCTCGATACCTGTATCTGTATGAAAGTATCCCAATCACTATTGTACCTCACACTGAACTAGGGAGTCTGTAAACAGATATCTACTTATGCTAACATTGAATTTGCATAGAATTAAAAAGAGAACTTGCAAGAACATGTAAAGATTATACATATATATATATATATATATATAAGAGAAGAGGAAAGTTTTTAACTGGATCCTGAGAATATTATGGAGAAGACAAAAGCTGTTTGAGAATGCAGATGAAAAGAATATTCCTCAGCAACATGCATGGAGAAAAAAAATCTATGCATGTCTTTGAATCTAGAACAGTGGAACTAGGAAGGATGTGATGATGACATAATGAAAACAGGCTGATAAGATTGTGAAAGATAGAATGAAATTATTGGTAACCTCTCCATAGACAGTACGAAACTGAACGGAGAATCTCCTCATCACTATCAAAACTCAAGTCTGAAACCCCAGAATCCCGGATAAAACCTTTCTCTGGATCACTATCTAGGATAAGCATGCAATGCTCTAGTTTATCAGCAGACCGAAATTGGCTAGCAGAAGTAATGTTGCAGTGCGGGCCTCCACCAAGTACACAAAATTGAGAGACATAGGTGTTAATATACTGTAGGAAATCCAAGTTTGTTTGTTTGTTTGTTTTTCCACATTTGAGAAGGTAGAAGAACCTAGCAAGAGTTTTTTTTTTTCTTCTTTGAGCAGTAAGGAATGAGAAATGCATTTATTTTACAAGAGAATGACAGGAATTCACTGTTAATTTAAAATGTATATGTATATAAGTTGAAGTATCACAAAGTTGCTAAGAGTCACCCTATACATATCTATCACCTTCATACTTTGAACCAAGTCATAGTCAATGATTTTTCCAACAAGAAAAAATATATATATATAAAGACCAGTTCGTTAAACTCCCAGCATGCTTGGATTCTGAATATTCAATAAAAGGAATGGAAATAAAACCAACACAAACAAAAACAAGAACCTGAGAAACTGCAAATGCTCAATGTCACAGCACAACTTCTTTATTGTTTATTTACTGAAATGGCAATAATCTTAAATACAGATTTATAATAGTTACGTCTATAGCTGTAACACTCTTTAAAATTGTTACAGAAAAAAAAAGAATAAATCCTTATATCTGATTGCAGTGTGCTCAATTCCGTGTCACTGTGCAAATCTTTTTGTCAATGAATAATTTTTTAATTCGAAGAATTATCTATTATGTAGTCCATCTCAGTGAAAATATATATATATATCATGTAGATTTCAAAATCATTAGTTAGAAATATCATACCTAAGACAAATTATGAAAGTAAGTTTCTCATTCTGAACAGAAGCAGAAAATATCTAGGATTGCTATTAAATGATAATAATTTGGATTTGCCAACTTACAAAAATCATTATTTGCATTATTGATGTTTCTCAAAATGATGGAGCATCATACTGTGAGAATCTTGCATTCTGCCTGATGAAGTGACAATAACCAGTAGGAGTCTTCCAAAGCAACAGTTAGCACTGCACACAATGTTCATTAAAACAGTGTAATAATTACAGCTTTTATTTTTCATTAATGCTTTGATGCAATTCAGCTTCATTTTTTCCCTACATGTTACTTCTACTTTTGTTAAAATAAATTTGTGTTATAACTGATGTCACAACTAGTCAAGAGTTATTTAAAAACATTTTAAAGTCCCAAGTCCTGAAAAGTCCTTCTGGACTTTTAACCTGGAAAAATCAGTGTTTCCAGAATCAATGTTCTGAAACTCAATGTGCTCCAGACTCAAGATGATCAAAGCATCTTCTAAACAAAGCAAGACTCCAAATATGATCTTAATTTAGTTTTCTACTTACAATAAAAAAAAATAATTGTGAATAATGTAACTCCAATACAATAATCTGTTCTACCTATACAAAAAAAAAAAAAGCCTTCCAGTTGCACCTAATGGTTTTTATACTGTTCTCATCATTAAAATATGGGATCAGTTAAACTTGAAAATATGAAGACAGAATTTTGAATATGTGAATATTAGTTAGACGAAAGTGAACAAAGGTTGGTAGAAATCTATGCTGTGTATCTTGAAGAATTATACACTCTGCTGAAATTCTACAGATTTTGAAATGTTTGAACTAAATAGAACTCCTGTTGAGGAAAGAAAAAAAAGGGTTATGAACAAGAAATCAGCAGGACTATCTTTTCTTGAACTTATTTACCAGATTAAAAAAAAAAAAATAAAAAATTGCTGACATATTTAGTAAACTGAATTCCACATTAAGCATTCTTATAAGATAGTGCCAGTTTGCTTTTACACACAAGATTTAACTGTCAGATAATGAATTTTATTTAGTTATTTTTCAACAAAGGCTGTCATTAACTCCTAATTTACATTTAAACATAAATTTTTAGAAGTATGAAGTGAAGGAGTCCTTTGTATAACTGTAATGATCAGAACAACAAATTCGTAGACATCTTTATTGCTGAGATTCACACAGTTTGTTGTTGTTCTTACACATTTGAATCTGAAAAATGACTTTTTGAATGTAATTTTTGAAACATGACACAAAGAAATTGACTTCAGTAAATTTGGAAGTAAGTAGTTCCTTAAATGTCTTGCTTGTTTTGCAATTAATATGCATAGAAAATGGAAAGAAATAGAAAACTCAACGATTTGTCTATACCAAAAATTACTAATCATTATCGTAGAGTCACAAAGTGTCTTAAATTACAAGGGAGCTTAAAAGTCATCTAGTTCCAATGTCCTTGCCATGGGCAGGGTTGCTATCCACTAGATCAGGCTATCCAGGGCTCTATCCAAACTGGCCGTATATATGAAAATTGCAATCAGCAAAGTTTGGGTAAGGTGTTAACAGGATTATGAACAAACTAAAATGCTAATTTAAAGAGACATTGAAAAAACCTTTGTTCTTTGGAAGAAAGATGAATAAAAATAAGCTTAGCAGTTACAAAAGGTGCTGAACAGTGAAGAGAAGACAGATAGGAAAGGTCTATTCTTTTTGCCTCCCAGTTCATGGAAAAAAAGTCATCTGGTTCAAATTCCTAAAAATGTACATGTTGGATGTTTTGTTTTGCTTGTTTTTTTGTTTTTTGTTTTTTTTTTCCATCTTTTTTAAATTTTCTGCATATTTATGCATATATTTGCTCTGCCTTAATTACTACAAAGAATTCATACACAAGAGTATTCCGCATCTGTATGTCTGAAGAAGCTAAATCTAGTTGATATTCTGTGCTGTAATTGTCAACAATGTACTTTCCAGAATACATGAGTAAATTCTGTAATATTTTTTTAAATTAAATATTCTGCTCAGTAATTCTGTTACAACACTGACATTCAGAGCATCCTGTATTTAAGGTTATGACTGACTTCAAATGTTGACTAAATCAGGTAAATCATTAACACTTAATACCTGTTCCAATTTACATATTTTACCCACCTGGATGAACCATTTAACTGTGATTAAAATCAAAACGATGTTGAATGAAATTTTTGCTGCTTCTCTATTTACCATCTTGTTTTTTTTCTGTTCCTGGATCAATCTGTATGCAAAAGTCATACCGTCAGAATGTCCAGTATCATCAAAATCAGCTAAGATTAAAAGAAAATTCTACTTTTATTATGGAATAAGAGTACTATGCATGGAGTTTATTAGACAATGTTAATCAGCAAAATCTGCATATATAATCAAGTCCTTAAAATTTGATAATTTGATATACTAACATTGATTTGAACACAATCTAGTGCTGCTTTTAATATAATAATTTTTATTTACACTGTTTCTTTTAGGTTTGGTAGTGTGCTATCTAAATATTCATCTTTGTTTACATAATTGTTTTTATTTCAACATTCAGGTCTACCTTAATGATTTTCAGGTTTGCTCTTTCCCTATAACATTTATGAAAAAATATTAATTTTGGCTACGTATTACAAACATAACAAAATTATTAAACCATTGAAATCATGAAAACAATTTACTTAGAATAGTTCTATGTAGCATAAAATTTAATGCCAACAAACCTAAGAAAACAACTTTGAAGAGTCTTCAGGTTAAGCAATAAAATTAGATAGATACATTTAACAACAACAACAAAAAAGTAATAATTATGGGAAGGTAGGGAAAAGGGCACTAAAGAGTCAAGGGAATTAAAAGGAGTAGTAGAAAGAGACCTGAGTAAATGTGGGGCTTGTAACTTTCCTAGACCAAATTTTCAGAACACCACACTCCTCTTTATCTTATCCATGACACTGACAGACACTCAGTCTTTGGTTGCTAGGTAAAAATGTTAGTGTCTGTTCTGTGAAAGGTCTCAATTTTCTGACTTTGTCAAGCCAATAATTCCTGATCACTGTTCTCTGGAACAACTAATTTGATAATAATAAGTGGTCCAAATTAATGAATATATATATTAATATACAGTTTTGATGCTTGATTGTTTCTGCCCCAAGTAAGTTTCATTCTAATGATACTTTCTTACCTCAGGTTATCAGCCAGGTTGATATTCCAAGACATTAATCAGTAGTCCCTACAGCTGCAACCGTCCATAGCAGAAGTTCTAGCCTTATTTAGGTTAAGTGTCTCATTTTATTACAGCTTTATTCAATACAAATCTATCTTTGGAATCATGTTTTGTATTACACATTACAGTTATTCATTGTGTAGAGACTTCCAGCATGATCCAGTGTTATTTGACCTTCAAGTTCATATTAGCACTGTGTTCAAAATTCAAGAAAACTTTTTAACTAAAATGAGGATAACACAAATCCTGATGCTTACAGTACTTCTACTAGATCTTTTTACTTTGAATACAGCACTAGTAGTCAGTCTCACTGCCAAAGTAACAAGATGATACATGTTCCTGTAGTGTGTCTCACATCTCCACAGATGAGGGCTTATTCTGATGCTGCAATACCAAGCTAGAACCAACAATTTATTGCTAATAAATTTAAACAGGCATATGCTTCCTATAATGTGTTTCCTCTATATGACTGACTGAATGCCAAACTATGTCTAAGCTATCCTACTGATGAGTACGATGCATGGATAAACTGAATTGAGTGAATGTATAAAACAGAGAAGTTCTCAAGTTTCTTGTAATCCAAACTTTCTGCCTTATAAAGGGATACAATGTTACTGTGAAGTTATAGTCTCAATTCACATTTACAGGATTCTATTCCTGTGCCTATGGAATTAACAGTGACTACAAATGCCTCTCACAAAATAGAGCCAGCATTATAGGTTCAGAGTGTGACAGTTATTACAACAAAGCTCCTGAAAAAGAAGTGAGTCTTGCAAACAGTGCTAGAATAGGACAAGTTACTATTTAGAATGAAGAAAGCAAGTCAATATACAGTAAAATTTCCCTGGGGAAAAATTTTGCTGTTAGATAAATCAAACTTTGCCATCATATACATTCTGTTACTTCTACTACTCTCTCACCAAGCATCTATTGTTAGTATTGCTTAGTTACAAAGATTTTGATAGGGAAATATAGTTCTAACAGACTGAAAATACTGAATCAGGAAATTTCTTGTGAAGACACAAACATCTACTGAAAGACCAAAATAATTCAAATATAAAAACCATTTCCCTATTTTATGCATTTTCAATATCACAGAACTACAGAATGACTGAGGTGGGAAGGGACCTGTGGAGATCCCTTGTCCAACTCCCTGATCAAGAAAGGATACCCAGAGTAAGCTGTCCAGGGCCATGCCCACGTAGCTATCGAAGACCTCCAAGAAAGAGGCTCCATACCCTCTCCAGCAACCTGTGTCGTTCAACTATCACAGTAAAGATACTTGTGTTCAGAAAGAACCTCGTGTGAATAGGAAAATAATGATGTGATAATATATTTGCTTAGACTGGAATTATTTAATTGCTTCAAATCTGCAAGAGGCAGTGGAAGTTAAATTAATTTATGAATTAACATAGAAAGGGAATTTTCCCCAGAAGGTACAAGCAAGATGACCAGAGTAGATGATAACCTATGCTAATGCTGTTCGCAAGAGCTTCATTGTAAGTCTCTACAGTCAAGGAGTCTATTTAACTATTCAGAATTTAAATGTTTACTAAACATTTAAATTAAACCAAATTAATCTTTCCTTTAGTAAGTCTTATTATTATTACTAGTATTATTATTTTCTGGTAGTATTCACAAAACAAACTCAAAATATTCCAGTCACAGCTTCATCAGATTGTAAATGTTCATACTAAAATGGTTTGTAATGGTTCCCTTGTCATATGAACAGCTGAAAACTGATGACTAATAATAGCATCAAGCAAAATTCAGAAGCGTGAGATTGTTTTAGCAGTCACCAAACCTCTCTCCTGTGATTATCAGAACTATGAAGAATGAATCACTCCATCTCAGGAAGGATTTTCCTTTCATATTGTCATTTGTTATATAGCCACAGGTAGTCTTTGAGATTTGCTTAAATTGAATACTGAAATATTTGCATACTTTTTAAAGATCTCTCTTTTGGTGCTCTAGCCCCGCAAATGCAACAGAACAAGAAAATCTTTATGGTTAAAAATAGTGTGAGTCACTTTGTTCTTCTAGCTGTAGGAGAAATACAACCTCTAGAAGAAAAGTAACCTTGATCTTTTGTACTTTTACTGTATTTGTTTATTATAACTAAAGATAGATGTGTAGATGAAAGTACTTAGGATTTTATCTAAGGTCATCATTCCTATTTGAGAAGAAAAAAAAAATAAAAGCAATGATCTGCTTCTACACCTTTTACAGTCAGGACAAAACAAAGCACTCAAAAAAAAATACCAACAAGTGTAGCACAATCATGCCTGACAGAGCTGTGCTGCAGAGACCAGTAAAGGTGAGGTAAAATGAAGTTACCTGTGAACAGTGATGGCTAGTGATTTTGAGATATTTAACTCAATGTTAGCAGTGCAAATTTTCCCATTGAGTCCACCAATGTTAGTGGTGCTTCCCGAATGTTAGTAACATGAGAAAACTCTATGAAATCTGTGTTACTTGCTAAAGAGTCAATAAACCTGTGAGATGAATGCTGTCTACTAAAATATTCACATTGGTAAGAAGACATCAGTCTATACTTAAAATCATCATGACTGTATTTGATAGGATAATTTACATGTTTCAAGGACACCCATTCTACATCCAGTAATCCTGATTAGGAGAACTAAAGTTATTTGAAACTGCAGTACAAAAGAAATCCCAACCTATTAATTACAGCAAAAATGACCTTGGTATCACAGATATATTCACTGTACTCTGTGACATTCAAATATGTCTTGCTGCAGTGTGAATCAAGTACCACATTACTCTGAAGTGTAGTCATAAATCTATACCTGTTTACACATTTGTTAATTCATATTCTAGATGAAACAAAGTGCTTATTACTTCCAACATCACTATGCACAAACACTCTCAGATGAGAATGAATTAATGGAGAGCAACATCTAGTCTGTGAGAAGCAACTAGGTAGAAACAGCAGATTGCCAGAAATCATATTGACTGCTGTACAGAATCCAAAGGTAATTTTATTGTGATCAACACTTAACAAACCTTATGCAGACAAAATATTCCTCTATAAATCCATTTAATCACCAAGAAAACATGCAAGATTTCCAAGTGATTCTATAGGAAGAACAACAACAAAAAAGAAACCAGAAAACTATATTCCAACAGTATAATTGTACTGTATTAAAAAGCTGCCAGTCTCAACTGAATTCTTCAGAAAAAGAGGGAGAAGCAGAGAGAATAAAAAATGAAGAAAAACAAGATCAAGGTATACTCCTATTAGGACAGTTAAGATGCTGAATTTAGAAGAAAGCTATGACCTTACACAAACAAATCAAAGCACAAAGTTTTGAAAAGGCATTGCAACACCTATGATACAAAAAAATGATTTATACATTGAGGAAGAATATTTTAATTAAAATGATTATTTTAAGATGGCACATTTGCAATATGTGCTTCAGAGAATTTGAGCAGCATCAACAAATACAAAAGAAAAGCCATGTAAAATAAGATAGTAAGTGAAAAGTACGTCACATACCCGCATGGCTGAATTATTTCTTTATTTCAACTTATTATAGGGAACCAAGAGGAAAAGAAATATTCCACTCTTCCCAAAAATAATCTTTGCTGATATATTTTCTTATTAGAGCATTCTGTGTTCAGTGAATGCTAAAATGCTCCCTTTCTCATTCGCCTTAGCATGCAAAACAAAAGGATTGTGTCCAGTGCAGCTTTCTAGGTAAAGATCTAAAAATTGAGAAAGTAAGTAAATGCCACCATTTTCTGGTAGTATACAGTAGATAGGAAGATATATAACAATAACTATACAATTTCTAATGAAATTAACAGAGGAACTTTCAAACTCAAGAAAGCTCTATCAAACGTATAGTTGTTCATAGTTATCGATGTTAGATTTTTATTTGAGCAATTGATCTTTTGTAAAAGATCCTTTCCTATGCCCAGATATGCATCTTATACTAAACTAAGAAAGTTTCATGCATGTGTACTGGTTTAAATTTTTAAAAGAAGAGTAAGAATGTCATACCTGTATTTCTGATAGCTTTACATTAGAAAGCAGACAGCAAAAAGAATTTGAGCCTTATGATTGAATTAAAAAACAACTGAGTCTAGAAACATCCCTTCAGTCTTTTAGCCTGTTTCTTTGTATCAGCATTATACCAAGAAGTCTGTTCTAAAAACTGATAGCTTAAACTACTCAGGCTTTCTTTCCTTCCTTATTCTAAAAATGCAGTCAAACTAAAAACTTTTAAGAGAGCAGCTACATTAATGAATGAAATACAACCCATGGCAAATAAATGTGTACAGCACATAACGTCTGCTGCAGTTAACATCTGCAACAGATTTGAATCCCTTGATGGCTCTCATACACATGCAATGAACATGTTCATAAAAAATGCACATTTAGGTACACAAACATACACGGACCTACAGTATATACATGTAGTGATAATGTGGATCTTTTTTCTGCAATCTTGAAGCAACACAGCCTACCTCTCAAATATAACCCATATGTCTGTTTTCTAACTATGTTCTGCTAGCAATCATCTCAAGAAAAGGGCTTTGGCTGTATAAATTTGTACCTCTTCACATAGGTGCAAGTATTTCATGCTGCGTTCTATTTTTTTTCTCCTCTCACTGAAGCACATTTTTCTTCTTCATTGTCATATACTGGAGATTGCTCTATCTTTCCTTTTCTCTCACAGTTATGATCCTTCTATTAATATATTTATTTTTTAATTATTATTATTAATAATAATAATAATTTTTTTGGTTCTTACCTTCCACATAAGTTCTCAGGCAACATTAAGGTATAAGATAACTTCTGCAATCATTTTCGTTTACTTTTTTTTTCAGTCTCTAACCATATCTTCTGGTTCTCTGTCTTCAAAAACAGTAAGATGTCTACCTATGTTGATTCTTCTTTTCTTATAGAATCAAACCAAAAATTCTCTGTTCTTTGGATTTTCTAGCTGCTAGCATTTGCCTACTTAAGGCTTTTGTCTAGGTCACATCTGACATTTCTGAATTATAATGGTAAACTTAATTAGTATTTACTGATTGTCTTCAGCAATAATGTTTTTGTCCATTTATATCACACAATCCTTGCAATACAGTGTCTGAACTTTAACATGCAACCAAAGCTTTCATGATCAATGTCATTCATGGAGAGAAGACTTATTGCTACTTCCTCAAGGGCAAAGCCTTGACACATGCAGTTCACAAATTGCTGGGCTAATTAAAGCAAGATTTTCTGCATACAAATGACCACCAATATCTTGGCAATGAAAATATACAAAAATAAAATAATAAAATAATAAAGTCAAGGCACTGCTCTATAAATGCATAGATTGTAAACCATTCATACCAGCCTCACACAAAGCAGATACCTCTTCTTGCATTAGCATGGACAAAGATTATTTTTTCTTTTACTGTCTAGCCTTGTTCTCTGGGTTTATACTAAACAAAAACCTCAAATCTGATCAATTCTCTTTGTAAGGAATTCCAAAGCTTAAATCAACATCAGAGTTCTACTGATTTTATTAAGCTCTAGCACAAGATTATATTTCTAACAATTCAATCTTATGGCTCAGATTTTCTTTTTGTATTATACACAAAATATACTAAAATAAAAACAATTGTCTTTGCTTTCCTCTTCTTGCTGTGCTTGCAAGGCTTGTAAGATAAAAGCCTGGCAACTGCTAGACAATTTTGTTCTTTCCTTAGAGTAAATTATACCCTCCTTCTGCTGCTGAGCTGCCTGGTTCCTGCAGTGTGGAGGATGATTCCCTATTTGCTGTTATAATATACAATGTAGGAAAGCATTCAGAGAAATGTAAGGAAATGCAATTTCTTTTTCAACAAACCTTATGGCATTTGTTAGTGTGGCTAAAAAAAAGACAGAAATGTGATTTTGCCAGTGCTGAAAAGACTGAAGTAGGATGATTATGAGGTGCCAACAATAACAAAAATTCCAATTTACAGCAAACATGCATGAGGAGATAGTCTGAGACTCTGGACTCCTTCATGAATGCACTTATTACATGCTGTTGGAAGAACAGTCCATTCATTGGCTAATAACAGGAACTTTATTCTTTCCTGACAACAACGAGAAAGCAATATTACATGCTTATTCTCACAAGCATCCCTGAAAATATAATGCAGCAGCAAGATCGGGTTATTTCCCATGACATCATTGTTGCTCTGTAGAAGATAATAGAAGTGAAAGCTTCAGTCTTAAATTTTTCTTTTCACTATAGTGTGATGTATCACAGCATCAGAAATGATGGATTACCTAAAGCTGAACTTTTACACCACATCACAATTAACATGAAATGATTAAAGAAGCTGATGTAATGTAATATTTTGTCCATCTTTACTCAGAATGTAGTATCTTACATCTAGGGAATTGCCTTCTGAATTCAACCAATCTCTGCTAACTGTCTAGAACACAGCCAAAAAATGTAAGTTTGATTCTAATGTTTTTGTTTTGTTTTCCCTGTGGAATGCTCACTGTTACACTACAGATGTTTCAGTACTCCAAAATAAATCCAGTTTGTGGACTTCATGGGGTTTTCAAAGAAAGCCTCACCCACTTTACCTTTGCTATACAATAAAATTATCTCCTTACAGTATGAACCAAACATTTCTGGAGTTGTATTTACTGCTGAGCAATAAGTACAAAAACTGCAGAAAAACTGAGATTTCCATTCTCCCAAATGCTGGCATTCTCACTAGCATAAAGAAGAGTAAAGATCAATAATATTTAATATATAAGAAAATAGCAGACACTCCCTTCTTCTCCCAAATGAATGAGTATTGTATTTTCAGGGTTTTTTTTTCTGTTTTGTTTTTGTTTTGTTTTGTTTTTCCCCCAGAGTTCGAGTCATCAGTTACATCCTTACACATCTAAGTATTTGATTAATAAAAATAAAGATATTTTACATACATTTTAAAATGCAGCAAAGTTAAAAATGTTCTAAAATATAGAAGAATTGCAAGTGAAAAGCATGTTTTCAAGTATTATTTATATTACATTATATTTATATATACACCTTATATATTATATCTATTTTATTTATATATATATTATATTACAAATATTGAAGATATTTTAATAATGTTTATAGTAATGCTGTTATTTATACAGCATAGGTTTGACCTCAGTAATTATCTGATAAGAAATTTCAACCAATCATCCAAGTCCTACTTTTCATATAGTTTAAAATACAGGGATATTATTTCTACTTGTATTCAAAAGAAAATGTTCGTACTGAAGTAACACAGTCAGTTTCCATTATTTATGTTTAAATTGCTATTTTTCATTTTCTATTTAATTATTAGTTCAATTTTCCAGTATTGCAAAAGAGATTTAATATTTTCATACATTCCAAATTATACATTCATGTGTATCTGGTAAGAAAAAGGTGATTCAAGACCAAAAACTAGAACGGATTTCCTTGAAACTGATTCCTGATATTATTGACATATACAACAGTATTTTGAAATGAATGAAAATTATTAAAGTCTCTCCTGTAAGAATCAGCAGAAGAACAAACTCACATGAAGCAAACTAATAGTGATACCCTGTGTGAACAAGTAACAGAATGATACAGAAAACCACTGCAAAATCTGACCATAAAACAGTCAATTAACAGAATAAATTCAATAAAAATCTGGGGAAACTGTGAACCTCACTTGCATTTATTACCTATGACAATTTAGGAAATGAATCACAGCAATATAATTTCAGTTAAAAAAGGAGAGGAAAAAAAAGTCTTCTCTTTCTGAAACAATACTATGATAAGCTAAGTTCCCTATAGATAATGAAAGTACACATTGAGGGAAGACTGAATTATAAAGGCATCGTGATTCTAGGAAGAGAACTAGAACGGTTTGGAGGGAATCTGCTCTTCAACTACTATCTGCTGACACATCATTTTTCAAAACCTGAAACTTCATTTTTCCTTTCAATACAGTTCCTCCTTTTTGCAGTTTATACTCGAGTGACTAAATTCTCAGAGTGCTGAGGGAAAAATTGTTACTAGTATTAATACTAAAACAGCCGGTGTAAACAACTATTCTGCTCCTGGGAATCAAAACAGGGTCTTGGAGTACATTAGGATTTACTAAATGGTTCAATTCCACCTGTGCTTTACAAAGAAAGCTACATCCATGCAGATGGAAATCAAAAAGCTATCATCCTCATTTAGTACAATTTTGCTCTACTTTGCTTTGGTATAGATGACCAAAAAATAAAGTAATAAAAATCTAAGACATCCTTGACTTCCTTTAAAATTGTTGTTGCATTTGGCTGGTAGAAAAAATAGAAACCACACAGAAGCATTCCTCATAGAGCAAGGACTACTTGTCTTACACGCACACACACGCACAGTCACAGCCTTAAAGCTATATGTTACCTTCAAAAAATAATATGTGCAGAGAAAGAGAATCTGGATTATGAAGAAAACTAGACATTTACAGAGCATCCAAGAGAACTTAGGAGTCTGGTGAAGAAATTTTCACAATGAGTTGTATTTACAAGCTTGAGTCTCTTTCTTAGCAATCTCATTCTTGTTTAAAAACAAGCAACGTGAGGTATCTTCTGTTACAAAAAAAAAAAAACATCAAGGTAATAAAGCAGTTCTGGTACTAAGGTCCATTTGTTCTGTGCTACATAATTAAAACTCCAATGAAAGATCAGTTATTCTTCCCACTCAAAATCTGAATTGTGCAGTCCATTTGACACATGTTATAATTATTTTCCACATAGTAAAGGCAGGTTATTTCTTCAAATTTGCAGCCAGCACTTTAACACTGGGTAGTGCCAATATACCAATTTACCTTATGAAGACATCATATCTTTAATAGGTATATATATATAATATATAGATGTATATATATATATATGACCAAGCAACAAGTATTTTCTTTTTTTAGAACATTTGAACATGGTAAGCCTGTATCAAATTAAATGCCATGAAGCATGATGTCTGAAAATTATTTACAGCAATTATTCAGAAGTACATAAAGAGATCATAGAATCACAGAATATCCCAAGTTGGAAAGGACACTCCTGGCTTCATGCAGGACACCCCAAAATTATACCCTATGTCTGAGATGATTGTCCAGACACCTCTTGAGCTCTGGTAAACTCGGTACTGTGATCACTGCCCTAGGGAGCCTGTTCCAGTACTCAAACATTCTCTTGATTAA
Source organism: Aquila spilogaster (assembly GCA_024606505.1). Classification (NCBI taxonomy): domain Eukaryota; kingdom Metazoa; phylum Chordata; class Aves; order Accipitriformes; family Accipitridae; genus Aquila; species Aquila spilogaster. The sequence continues at coordinate 25,760 of JANHGO010002038.1, forward strand.
TAAATTTTTCATAATACCTGACTTCACCCTTCTCTGATGTGGCTCCATGCCACTCCTTTTGTTCTGTGCCTGTCACCAGAATTTTTACCATATGCTCTAAAGGTGTAACTTCTCTTTCTCTAAGTTTATGTAAGAAATAGGAACAATCTAAAACATGAGATGCATAAATGACTTTAAATAATGAGTTAAATAGAAAGCTTTAACATAATAACAAAAAATATATATTAAAATATTTTTAAAGCACAGTTAAATCAATTAATCATAACCATCAGACCAAGTTACACAGAAAAGTTAGATGCCACTTGTCATATCACCATTCAATAAGTCAATGATTTGTAGAATCAGGTAAAGTGAGACAATAGGGCTCAGTTCCACCCATCTAGGCTGAATGCTGTTCATGCCCCAAGAGACTCAGCCTTGGAACAACAATTGCATCTTGTACCAGGTGGACAAATCTCAGTCCCTCTCTGACTGAAAACTGTTGAATTCTGCTTGGAACACAAAAACTCATCTTGTCAGAGGGTGCAAGAGCACAACAAAATACATATTGACTTATCTTCAACAGTAATAAATCGAAGATCATCTTTCATCATAAGAATCATCAGTCTTCATACAAATAAACAAACAAAAAAAAAACAACAAAACAAACAAACAAACAAAACACCACCAAAATTGTTTCCCAGTTCATAAGGGAGAAGTAGAAGCAAAAGGGAAAGATAATCCTTAGAAACGTAAACAAACAATAACAAAAATACTACACATATTAATAAATTGTTTTGTACCTTATGTACTTCTTACTCTAACTGCTGTAATTTCTCTCTGTGAATTCCAGTTCACATAGTACTTGTGTGAGTTTTCAGGGTAAACAATAAGGAATGGCTTGTTTAAACCAGATCATGTGTACACTTTGCATTGATTTGCACAACAAAAAAAAGTGCAGGAAAAAAAGATATTCTTCTCTTAAATATGCATTCTGTCAGAAACATTCAATTTTTATTCTCACACAAACAAATAAAAATAAATAAGACCGCAGAAATCTGCCTGCTGGTCTCTTACTGAAAAGAACCTGCAGTTATCATCCTCTCATAAGCGTACAGATTCCTGCTAATCCATTTCTAACAATAATTTAAAAACACAGAGAATTTTTCACAGTCCTGTAGGAATACACATTTGCTTTTTTATTTTTTTTCATATGTAAAAACAGAAGGAATATGTTAAATAATCAAAGCCAAAATTCTTCTGAAATGGATCACTCTCCCACTCCCAGCACACATTACACACAGAATGAATATTAATTTGTATTTCCCAGCACATCCTCTGCACAGTGTTCAAACAGCTTTTAATGATTCCTACACTCTATACTTATTCGCTGTAGTTCTCTTTTTATTTCCATAAAAGCCTATATAAGGTGTGTTAGGATGAGATAAGTTACTTTCAGAAAAGTAATTTCAATTATTACTAACAGTCTGTTCCAATGCTGCTCTATAGGCTTCAAAGAGAACTTATAAGAGCAAAGACAATGTTTTTTCCCACTGTCAGCAACTGTAGTTGTGCAGGAATTAGCTGATATGAACCACCATAGAGAAGAAAATAGCATTTATATGGGAAGTGCAGAAGAAATGAGATGCTGTTACCTAAATTAGTTGAATTAAATTTTCATTGGCCTCAATGAATATTAATCATCCTCATAATTTGTCTTCATATTGTAGCAAAAAGCTTCTCCAGTTATCAGAGCACGTTGACCTCAAATTTCTTTTGTAACCTGAACTTGAACCAAGCCATTTAATTCTAAACATATGATTCATTCTGGAGAAAAATATATATATATATATCCGCCAACAGCGAAAATATACTGTAGTATTTATCAGTGTAATTTATTATCTGAACAACTCCTTCATATCAGTTTTCTACAGTGAAAACTCCAGACAAGAGATTTTCTTTCTGAATGCAAACCTTTCTTTTTGAACGTAAAAATAGTGAAATAATTTCACTGTGTATTTTTTATTTTTAATTTCTGTTGACTCACAAGTAGTAGAAGTTAGTCCTTTTTAAAACATTTGTTATGTAGTAAAATGCAAAATTGCACCTGACTATTTCTCATCTTGCTTCTTAAGAAAATAGTAAATCTCCATAGAATGTAAGCATATCAGATGCTATATACCACACCTGCAGAAAAGACAATATTAAAAAAAAAAAAAGAGCGGTACTTCAAATGCTGACCACAAACTCTATTCTGTTGAGACTATTACTTTTTAAAATACTGAAAAAAGTTTAGCTGGGTGTATTTATTCAAAGTTGAAATACATTTCTACCAGCTACTTTTCTTTATGAACTCCTTTGCTGAATATATTTTGCAAAATAGACTTCTCAGCTTTGGAATGGCCTTTGCAGTGTATCATCATATAATAACAGAAAAGAAAATGTCATTTGCCTGTACCACTTTATGTTTTCCATTCCTGGTAGAATGATAGAAACAGAATCCTTACAGTTGGAAGGGATCTTTAAAAGTCATTCTAGCCCAACTCCCCTGCAACGAACATGCACAGCTAGATCACGTTGCCCAGGGCTTGATCTGGCCTTGCCTTGAAAGTCTCCAGGGATGGGACATCAATCACATCTCTCTAGGCAACCTATTCCAGTGTCTCACTACTCTCCCTGTAAAAGACTTTCTCCTTATATCCAACCTAAATCTACCCTCTTTGAGTTCAAAGCCATTTCCCCTTGTTCTATCTCCACACACTCTACTAAAGAGTCTGTCCCATTCTTTCCTGCAGCTCTCCTTTATACATCAAAAGGCCACTCTCAGGTCACCTTGCAGCCTTCTCTTCTCCAGGCTGAACAGCCTCAGCTCTTTCAGCCTGTCCTCCTAGGAGGGGTGTTCCATCTGTTGGGCCATTTTTGTAGTCCTCCTCTGGACGCACTCCAACAGACCCATGACTGTCCCATACTGTGGACTCCACATCTGGATGCAGTACTCCAGATGAGGTCTCACCAGCACAGAATAGAGGGGCAAGACCACCTTCCTCAACCTGCTGGTCACACATCTTTTGATGCAGCCCATGATACGGTTGGCTTTCTGGGCTGTGAGGGCACATTACTGGCTTTATCTCCAGCTTCCCCTCCACCAGTACTCCCAAATACTTTTTGGCAGGGCTGTGCTCAATCCTTCCATTTCCCTGCTTGTATTGGTAGTGAGAGTTGCCTTGACCTAGATGCAGGACCTTGTACTTGGATTTGTTGAACCTCATGAGGGCCCACTGCTCAAGTCTGTCTAAGTCCCTCTGGGTGACATCCTGTCCCTTTGGTGCTTTGAGCACACCCCACAGCTTAGTGTCATCAGCAAACTTGCTGAGCATGCACTTGACCCCACCATCGGTGTCACTGATGAAGACATTAAAGAGCATCGGTCCCAGCACTGACCCCTGGGGGCACCACTCATTGCTGATCTCCATCCAGACATTGAGCCATTGACTACCACACTCTGGACTCCATCTTGCAGCCAGCTCTTCATCCATTGAACAGTCCACACATCAAATCGGTATCTCTCCAGTTTGGAGAGATGGATGTTGTGAGGTACCATGTCAAAAGCCTTACTGAAGTCCAGATAGATGACATCAGTAGCTCTTCCCTTGTCCATTGATTTAGTGACACAATCATGAAAGGGCACCAGGATGGTCAAACAGCATTTGCCCTTGATGAAGCCATGCTGGTTCTCCTGTATCACCTCCCTGCCTTCCATATGCCTTAGAATAGCTTCCAGGAGGATCTGCTCCACGATCTTTCCTGACAGAGGTGAAACTGACAGGTCAGTAGTTCCTGGGATCATCCTTTTTACCCTTCTTAAAAATGGATGTGATGTTGCCTTTTTTGCAGTCACCAGGGACTTAAATTTTACATTTAGATAATGGATATTTATGCTTTAATAACCATTAATCATAAATTAGTTGATCAAATCTTAGCACATTATGTTTCTTTGAAGGTTCTACACTCCAAACGATAGATGTTAATTTCTAGACTTATGTCTCTTCATTTCCACATGAAATATTGTGCCACTTCCTAATCTAGCTCTGTTATGCTTCTGTGACATAAATTTAATTGAAAACCCAAATTACTAGTGCTCCCATTTTACTTACAATTCACCCATATATTTTCTCAATTCATCTTTTGTTTTAGACTGTTCCCTTTTCTTCGGGATGCAGCAGAGCTGCTGGGATACACCCCAGTTCATATCAGAACATCTTAAAAAATCTTAAAGTTATCTTGCATCAGAAGCTAATTAGTCTCTGAAATGGGGAAATCTTCCCATACTGTAAGCCAATATAGTCATCTCTGGACCAACACATCCATTCTGTTTAGTGGATGTTCTTCAAATACATGTGATATAACTTGTCTTGACACCATAATAACTCTTCTGATTTTATTACAAAACAATGCCATAGAAATATGCCTTCATTCTTTTCCACAGCCCAATTAACTTGAAACCAAATGACAGAATGATAGTTAATAGCTGGTTTTCCTTTAAGCTCAAGAGTGAAGTTCTACTGTAGTGTATCTGATGGTTTATTCTCACTTATCTTACTATGAAACAATACTTTTTCTTGATGTAATCTTTTGTTGCTAATGAGAGTGAGTTTTAGCAAAATAGCAAATATTTGTGAAGAACAGCTTTTTTTTTTCCCTCAAAAAATCAAGATGATGAGTAGTGTCTGATCATGTGCGTTTCACTCTCAGTTCACTGGATGGTACCAATTCCCTAGAATTAAATTCTAGAATTAATAGTATCAATAGTTATGTTAATATCTACACAGAAATAAATGGTTTTCTTTCCTTTGTAAATGTTAATCCAAGGTCCTGAAACCAAATTTTCTTCTTTCCTTCTTGTTGATGGAGATATGAAACAGGAATAAAACAATAGTCTCAATGAAATACTGAAAAAATTGTTCCTAAATGCTCAGGAAATTATATTACAATAAGCATATATGTGAAAATGAAACCACTAAGACAACATGAAAGTTTACACTTACTTGCTTCATTACTTGATGTAATATTTGCTTAAAATTTTTTAGGTTGTCCTAATAAAAGTGATTAAGTCTGATTTTCTCAGTGACAAACTATGTGAAAGAAAATCATTCAAACCTTATCACAGCAAAGTTATGTCTCCTGCTGAAATAAAAGAAAGTTGCACAGTTAAAGCTCTTAAAAGGCTTTGAAAACATATGGCATAATAGCCCCAAAAATGATTGTGAACTTGCATGTCATCTAAAGAGTTCTTTATAACTGTATATCTATATTCCACCTTTCCACGTTACACTTTCACTTATTCAGTGATATCAAGCACTGTGTCACACCACTCAAGCAACAATGTCTTTAGTTGTGTCTCATTGACATCAATCACATTCTTGCCTTTTTAGGACATCAGATAAAAGCCTGGCTTTGTTCCCTATAAGAACTTTCTTTGCTTTTATGTTAATATGAGAAAAGAAAATACAGTAGCAAAGCAAAATTATTCATTAGTTAAGAGTGTTGAAAAAAATGTATGACATTCAGTGACATTGAAAACTGCTTTTATTTCTCCGTGTTTAAAATGTCCTTTTTTCTGTAACTCAGTAGTACATACCTGACACAACGCACATTGCAGTCACTTAGGTATAGTTCCAACAAAATACACTCATAAAATTTACGTTAAATTTCCTAGGTTATGTGATGGTATGGCTGAATATGTAGTCTCCATGCTTACATTTGAAGGCAGGACAGATATAATCATCTACACTAACATTTGAATGACATGAATCACAGAATCACAGAATTGTAGGGGTTGGAAGGGACCTCCAGAGATCATCTAGTCCAACCCCCCTGCCAAAGC
>JANHGO010002039.1:0-31617 GCA_024606505.1 Aquila spilogaster
ATGAATATAGAAGAAACATAGTTAAACAGTTCCCAAATCGACTTTATGCACTGGTGACCTGTTTTTTTCTTCGGAGATGTTTACTTACTAGGCATACACCATGGTCAAATCCATTTCCCTGCCAGCACTGATTTAGGGTGACAGTGATCTTCTTAGAAGCAAAGCAAGAACTGGGAAAAACAAACAACAGCACCTTTGTGCTTCCTTCTCAGCATTTCAGTTACAAAACCAGAAAAAGCTGTATTATGAAGTCCCTGTTTTATTTTTATTTTTCCTTTGGATACTACCGTGTTTTTTGTTCATTACTTTCCTGTTGCTTTGGCTGGGAGTGCTGTTTGCTTGTTTGGCTTTGGGAATGCTTTTAGTGTTCGGACTATCTAAGGTGCTTCAGAAGCTGTGAAATAAGATAAATGTTTAACGGTCTTTAAACAAGTTCCCCATACTACTGAAGCCAAAAATTGGTTGCCTATCTAAAAATAAGTGTGTACCAAATCACTGAATAGGAGATTTAGGTTAGATGTGAGGAGGAAATTCTTTACTCAGAGGGCGGTGAGGTGCTGGCACTGCTGCCCAGAGCTGTGGGTTCCCCATTCCTGGAGGTGCCCAAGGTTGGATGGGCCCTGGGCAGCCTGAGCTGGTGGGGGGCACCCAGCCCACAGCAGGGGTTGGGACTGAATGGTCTGTAAGGTCGTCTCCAACCCAAACCATTCTATGATACAGAGTACACAATATCTTCTGAATAAAAGCTTTGCTCATATGAAGCCAGGCTTTGGATATTATGGGTGCAGGTACTTAGCAAAAGTGTAGAGGGGAAACAGCATATTAGGGATAAACAATTCTAGTTTGTATTCTGTATTGGCAAGTCAGAGGATCAGGATGTTTCTAGGAAACTGTGTCAAGCAGAAGCACAGGAAATATTCTCAATCTCTTCAGGAAAAGAGGTGGCACTTTTGGAAACAACTAGTATATCAGAAGAAAGATGCCAGGCAGCTGAAAAGGCTTATTAACTCTCTTCTCTAACATCATTAGAATTTCTGGGTATGACATTTAAATGCATGAAAACTAAAAGAAAATGGCTTAGCTGTAACAATTACCACTTAGTCAACAGGCAATACAATTAGCCCATCTTCTTTGATATTCAGTCTTACCTGCTTTATCTTCTCGCCATGCTCCAGAATGATTTTACTATCTAACTTCTCTGATCTCACCTTTCCCACATAGCTTTCTTTTTTTTTCTTCTGAGGATTTCATTTGATTTCTCCTAAGCTTAAGGATTTCTATTTATTTATTTATTTATTGCAGAAGCAGCAGGCCTACCTGAAGCAAAGTAGTTCTGCTAAAGCTTTCACTGCTAGCAACTATCCTCTTCAACAAAAAATCTGCGGTGTTTTGTTTCTTTCTTTCTTTCTCTCTTTCTACCTTGGTAATGCAAAACAAAAAACAGTTAAATAAATTCTAATACAAACTAGCAGTAGCCAAGCACAGGAGCTGCTAGATAACCTCTCTTTTTTTTTTTCCCTCTCTCTCTGTATGCGTCTTTCCTATGAAGAAGAATTTTATCTTGTTCACCTGGGAAAGGAGGAAAATATGAGTGAGAAAGAAGTAAGACCGGAAGGTGAATGAGCAATCCAAGAGCACAAAGCTTTACCCCACCTCGCTGAGGTTTGTATGTGGTGTGATTTTTATCCCATTGTCTTACATTTTAGGATTTTATTAGTTTGAAGACTTTTTTAGACACAATTATTTTTGAACCTAAGCAGCTGACATAATTGCATGCAGGACAATTGGCCTACTTAAAAAATATGGGTGCTGTTATCACCTGACCGTATATTCAGAATGAAACATACAGTGAGAACTAGAATCCTAGGTTAACCTCCTGTCTAATCTGCTGCACTAACTCTGATAGCAGGCAATGCAAGAAGCTTCAGAAGTAGTACGATAAGGTTGTACTTGCTTATCTATTCTAGTGGCTCAGTACTCATTCATTATTTTCTTTCTGACAAGCACAACAAGAGATGCTTTTTTCAAACTTTTAATTAAAAGGATCAGCAACCAACAAATTGGGCTTAATGTAGTTATACACTGAATACAAAAAACTGCTGCTCTTAGTACTGTTTTTTTTTGAGTGTAGTGAGTTGCTCCTCAGAGATGTAATGCCTTAACACAAGCCCATACCTATTTCTCTGATAATTTAAAAATACTGGAAGGTATACAAATAATCTCAAATGAAATCTCTGTATTATTTTGGGCAGGACAGTAGAATCAAATCAGAAAGCAAAGGAGTGGCTGAAGACATTTTGACAGATATCCTTCAAGAGAACAAGTAAGTCATGAACCATGGAGATATGAAGAAGCGAAAGATGGATGACTCATAGATCAGTCTGAATTTCAAATAGGACACACTCCTTTAGATATTCTGTGTATTAGCAGGCTTTTAATGTGTCTTTTCTAAATGATTCAAAAGATGCATGAGCTTGATGAAAAAAATGCATGAAAGCCTTTGTTCCACTGTATTTGAAATGTATCAGAAGTAATTCCAAGCTCTCTTACACGAGAGCAAAATGCCCTCATTCTACTTATGGAAAGTCATGGCCAAGAAATTTGGCACAAAGGCCCCAGTTGAGAAACAGTTGATAGATGGATGACTTTTTAGATTGAAAAAACACTTCCCGATGAGTCTCTATGCCAGTTTGTATGTATCATCACACAGATGTGACTGGATGGTTTATGATGGGCATGAAGCCAAAATAAAGGGATCTGGGAAGTGTTGTGTCCTGCCAAATGCATTTGCTGTAGTTAAAACATGTTCTGATGTGTCTTTTCCTTTGATTAATATTTTTTTAATTGATTTGGAGGAGAATGCAGAAGGGGTGAGTCATAATACAGGGAGAGGGGTTCTTCCTATAATCTGGTGAGATAAAGATGAATAGTATATTAGCTTAAGAGTGGCAGATCTTAGAAGAGATGAGCGGACTGACAGTATTCTATGAAATATCTCAGTGGGAAACACCATAGCATAACCTTGCTTTCAATACTGCAGATTTATGTGTAGGCAGACCTTTGGGATGTTTTTCATTGTTAAGAGGGGAGATTCTTCTTCTTCTCTTATAAATTAATCACGAGAAGTTGTAGTTGTTTCCAGAGTTGCACACACCAGGAAAGGCAGTAGAAAGTATGATGGCAATGGAAGAGCATTCTGCAGGCTGAAGCTGATGGGACTCTTGTATCTAGTATGAATATAATCAATACTGATTAATTATGCTCTGAGTTGAATTGGTACTGTGCCAGTTCAGAGACAGGCATAAAACATATGAAAATATGAAACATTCACAGGATGATCAGCTTTGAAGAAGGAACTACACTGGAACCAGAAATACAAGGGCTCTGTAATTTCTCTCATACTGTGAAGAAAGATAAAGCACATTATGTTTTTACTCAAGAGTAGTGCTCCTTTCTGATTCAGCAATAACTGAGTGACTTATGGAAACATTGCTGACCGGGTAACTCCTATGAGTAAGCATTGGCATCTGCAAGCCTGACAATTATATGCCTGGCAAGTTACTGATCAAATGTAATCAATGAGAAGCAGCAGCTTTTTGACATGTTACCCAGAATCAACATCAGACTCTTTTCACATACCATACGGGTTTTAAGATTTTAAGCTTTAAAGAAAGTTTTACAGTTTTTCTTGTTCTCAATCCTGCTTGAAAGTTTAATGCGTAATGGACATCCACTTGATTATTGCAAGCATTTGGCTATTTGTAATACAATGTTCAGTATTTTTTTAATCCATATGTATCCAGGCTTTATTTAGGAAAGTATAGGGTGCCTAGATTAAATCTCATAATAATAACCATTAGAATATTATAATAGAATATTATAATTATTCAAATAAATCATGATTGTCAGGGGGAGCAGCTGCATGTCTGCTCACAAAGATGCAAGACAGATCAGACATCTGGTACACAAAATGTGAGAAATCACCTCAGAATCAGAAGGTTCTGGAAAAATCCTTTTAACATGACCATATTATAGCATCATTCAAAGAATGCTACAGAAGGAAAGAAGGTCATATAAGCCCACAGTGTAATGCTAAACTTCATTAGCCTGCCAAAAGAAGTTGAAAAAATAACAAACAACAACAACAAAAAACCGACTGTATAGACTATCGGGAACACTGTAAATCTAGTGTTTATCCTGGGGTTTTTAAATAGAATACTGGAGTTCTATTTTCAGCTCCACACTCTGATGCTGGGCAAGTTGCTTCTAACTGTATTTTAGGAGTGTTTTTTGATGATATATTTACAAGGGACCTGAGATCAGCCTTCTCCATCAAATATTTTGAGGCTTTGGGATTGTATTTCGGTACTTACACAATTTCTACAAATCATTTGTTAAGTCCTTATTTTTCCTCCCCATTTCTCTTTTTTTCAAATAGTTTTGAGATCCTCACATAAAAATGGAAACCTGTCTGTATGTCTGCACTTCTATTACTGAACATAGGTGAAAAGTTACGATTGTCCATATATATTTATTGACTTCCCAGGGTTTTGCATGACTGCTAAATAGGCAGTTGGCCCTATATCCTAAGCACTAATGGAGGTACACTTGTACATCATTTTGTCTTATCAGCAATCACCTTTATCTTTCCACAGAAATTAACTGTGCAAGATAAACTTGAGGGTCTCTATGTTTCAACAATAAATCCCATACAGTTTTGAAAAAATAAAATTACCTTGATATCCCTCCTACTAAATACAAATGACACTGGTAGTAGTAACGAGAAAAAAATGTAGACTAAAACATAGTTTCTTTAACTATTTAAATATTTCACAGGTTTCTATTTGAAAAAAAAATTGTACAGGTATTGTGTTTCTTTAGATTGTATCAACAGAAGCACTAAAAAAGCAGAGATCCACCTTGCTAATGATCCCTGGTTTTTGCAAGATAGTAAGTATAGGGAGAAGATCTGTTCTTACCATAAACAGGAAAAGAGGCTTTATGACAGCAGCATTTGCTAACACCTCTAAAATTAATTCTGGGTCAAGTTTGCCATGATAAATGTCTTTTTTTTTTTTTTTTGAGTTAATACAGAGCAGCTGAGCCTATAAGCACATTAAAAGGTATATTTCAAACAAGTTAGTCTGGAAACTAAGTTTTAAAATAGTACATGTGGAAACAAAAACATGAATTTATACTGAGCATCCATTTCCTACTATAAATTGTTGCCTACAGTATTTCCATCTCTTCCTGGGATTGAAATATAAGATAATTTAGGACACAGATAACTAAATCGCAGCAGAGCTTACGCTGGAGGCACCCTTGGAGATCACAGAGTTCAACCCTTTGTTGAAGCAAAGCTAAATTCAAAGCTCTATCAGGTTGCTTAGGGGTGTCCAGCCAAGTTTTGGATAACTCCAATGATGTAGATCCCGTAACTTTTTTGGTCAAGAAGTTCCAGTGCTTAATCACCTAAAAGGAGCATTTTTTTTCCCTTTTATCTATCTGACATCTCTCTCTTCTAACCATCTTTCCTGAAATGTTTATCTCTTTTGATTGCAAGCTTCTGTTAAACAGTATAAAAAATATTGTCAAGTAGTTAAATCTGAAAAAACAGCTCCGGTAGACATTTTTGACATTTCATAATGGTTATGCTTTCTTATCAAAGATGAAACTCTTAGTTTGAATTCCATGGTTTTCTGAAGCGGTCACACATCAAACGACAGGATGAAGTGTTAGTACATGGAAAAAAAAGGAACATGTACAAAGCTGTGTGCAATACATGTATAATTTGCACACAGGTAGTACAGGTAGAAAAAGTCAATTTTACTTTTAAAATTGTTTAGTTTTAGCAGTTGTTCTATACATTCTAATTGTGATCAATAAGATTTGTGGGACCCTATCAAGTTTCCTCAAGTTTTGTTAATTACTGAAGATGTTCTCATTTCTGAAAAGCAGATGCAAGGGTAAAACCCCTTTTAGTCTGAAGAATTGTCATTTTATACCCTCAACCAAATATGACATTACAGTTCCCTGGATAGCAAAGCAAATTAAGAGGTTCCTGTGATTTAGCACACTGCAGCATGGGTATATTTTGTATATTTTAATAGCTCAAGTGAAATATAAAGAGCTTCTCAAAGGCCTATCAAACTGTGGCAGTATGAACTGAAGACTTTCCTAGTCCTCTGGTATTTTGTATTTTAAAAGATTGACAGCTGTTAGAGTAAAAAAATTATTTGGGCATGGCACATCAGAAGACATACTTCCTGCTTCACCTTTAGAATAGGAATTCCCAATTTCTGCGGTATGTGCACTGCTCACGGACAGTGAGCCATTTCAAAATCGTGCATAATCCAACCCAGGGACAAAAGCTGGCATTGCCAGCGGTGGCCTGCCTTCACTGCTGCTACATGCACAGCTTCTGGTACCTCTGAGCCCCTAGCACTGAAAAGGAAGTTAACTAATCCCTTCCAAAGCCATGTACTTTTCTGCCAACTTTGCAAATGAAACTAAAGCATCCATGGTGAACAGAAGTGAGGATGTTTTGTTTTGATTTTCTTCCTTCTGCTATATACAGTGGGAGTGAGAAGAGAAAAAATTGAAGGATATTTTTAAATTCTAAAGGAAAAATTACAAGTTAAACACAGCTACTGTTACAGTATATTGATATCTATGTTTTAGGACCTTGTACAGGAGGATGTGAGTCATTCCAATCTTATACAGAAGTATACATGCCCTTCTGGGTAGGTGGCTAATGCTGGTTTTAATACAGAATATAAAACACTAGAGAACCTGAGGAGCAGAGAAAGTAGAGAAATGTGGTTTAAAACGCTGAGAGCTGCCAGGGTGAAATGAAAGTGTAGATGCATATTACAACAATGGTCAGACCTAGGAAGGCTTTGTGTTACACTCCAGATAGCCACATATTGGACATTAAACAAACTGATTACCCTGAGTATAAACACTACCATCACTGAAAACAAATTTGAAAATAAGGAACTAATAAAACTGCCAGACTTAAAAGTTGGGCAAAATTTTATTTCAATTATGAACTAAATAAATGTAACTTCTAAATATTTTTCTCCAAACTTAAGGAAGTTTAAGATAGGTTTATTCTATGCTATTTGAAAGAACCAGGCAAATCTTGGCTATGACGGTATCTTGTGTTGGTGGGTGGCAAACTCTGCTTATGCATATTTGAGGGAAAAAATTAAGCCATGAATGCTGGGTACATGATACACATACTTCCAGAAGATGTTGCTCTTCATAGCAACTAACCACTTTCACTGGTTCCTGTCCACTTTGTGTTTAAGCAGCTAGATTCCAGATACATACTGATGCCAATTAAATTTTCAGCTTATAAACGGAAACACTGCTATACTCTAGGTTCCCTTCAATACCATTATGTAAATTGCCTCCATTATATAACTTAATTCTTAAATGTGGAACCTTCAAATTAGATCCAACTCATTCTGGACAGAGAGAACTATCATCAGTCACATCAATATTAATTTCTGAAGCCTACCTGTAACAGTACAGAGACCAGTCTGTGCATTTTGCAGAACTTAGATGTTCTTGGGCAAATGCATTTCTACGCCTTGGTCTGACAGAAACCACAAAGCCAAATGAGTAGAGGCCACCTAAATAACAGTATTTCCTAATATCTGTGCATAATAAGTATCTAAAAGCATAAAAACAGTAAAATATGTATCAAACACAATGCTACTACCCCCATTTCAGAAACACGGGTTCTAACTAGCAGTGTTGGTCCTTATTTCAGTTTGCCTCATTTTTCCCCAGCAGAAACTTCTCGGTTAGAAAAGAACAGCTATTATTGTTACTAGTGAAAAGAACAGCACGACATTCTGCAATAGCTGGCATATACAGTAGCAGGTATGTTTTATATCTGTATTGATCCTTCATGGCATATCAAGAGACGCCTGGAAATTACTCATATCTAAAACAAATTACATGCTAGAAAAAAAGCTTTACTGAAATCAGTTTTAAGGGCTGCAGAGTTGTAAAGTCAGCTGGCTTACCTAGAGCAGTTTCTAACAATCATTTAGTTGCTAATAATACCTCAATCACCACACTAAAACTACCCTCCGACGGTGAATGTAAAGGCACTGGTGCAAAATCAACTTAAGTAACAGGCCTCGTAAGGCACTTCAATGGGATATCTGTTTGCCCCCACAGCGTTCACTTGCTTACACTCCTCCAAGGCAAGAAACAAACCTATGTAGATGTTAAATTACCAACCCTAGATGTTTGAGATTAGCACACATTGGTTACATGTATGTTTCCCCGTACTGGGGTTGCATTATAAAACAACTTTGTGAGATGATCTAGATTTGCAGTTTTCAAGAGAAATGACATCTGGTCTTTCATGAACATTCTGAAGCACTGCTGGCAAAGCCCCTTTTCTTGGGCTTCTCAATGTAGCAGTACTGAAACAAAAATAAATTTGTGATGTGGCCATCTGAACAATTAGATGAATAAGAAATTATTTATAGAAAACATATACAGAGAGGAAACAATATTCATTGACATGCTTATTACTATTACACTGAAGTACTTGGAAGAGAAAAGTAGCTGACAGCTCAAAGCTAGGCAGAAGCAACTGTCACTGTCTTATACTTTCGATTAAGAGATTACCGCACACACTCTGCGTAGCACTGTGCAGCTGATAGGTACAGCAGTGCTGTCCTCTTAGGCCCAGGTCTTTCCGAGTGCCACATGTGCAGACTAGGTAGCATAACTGTTGCAACACAAGAACTCTGCCAACAGGTAGTCCAAATATTTACTTAGTTTCACAGGCACATCTTACAGCTGACACCAAACTGCATGCTGCCATAGCTACACTATCCCAGTAACTGAGCTAGTTCATTTGAATGTAACTTTCGTTTCCCTTTAAAACACCAGAGAAATAACTTTACAAATCTACAGTGTCTATGGCTTCAGCTGCTATTGAGTTACCATTATTTTTTATTGTTTGCTTACCATAATATATAAAACATTGAAACAGTAGGCTACATATATCAAAAAGAAAAACACCTTCTATGCAAAACACAATAACTCTGTGATGACTGTGAAGGGATTCCATGCTAAAGCACAAAGCCAGCTGGATTTAGAAGTGTTTCTCAAGATGCCTTAACAACATTAACTCCTCAAGAAATACTCAAGGCATTCCAAGATTTTGATTTATGTTATGAAGAGTCATTTAAAACAGAGCACCTGCAAGTAAAACCTGTTGTTTTTGTTTTGTTTAACTCTATTGTTCAGTTTTGCTCCAGCTCTAGAACAGCCTTTCCTACATTTAACACATTACAAATCACGTTACTACAAGTAAAGATGTATTATTGAATGGGTAAATGACAACATTCTAAAAAACAGAGTTTGGTTTAGACTGATTTTCAGTTTGCTGAAGTCTGTACTGCTCCGCACCAAACCTAGATTTATTCATTCACCCTCCATTTCAGTGAGGCATGTCCAGAAAGACCTGTAAAAAGGGAGGAGACCAATAAATACAACTTACAAAATACAACACAAAACCCATTGTTTTTCAGTTGCCCCCTGAACTCTCACCTAACTTGCTTTGTACTTAAATCATTCCTATTTATAAAATAAAAATAGATCAACATTATTTCAATAATTACAGTGTATCATTTACTTTAAATAGCCTACTGCAACTTTCCCTTGTCTGATTCCACATGCTCTTCAGTATAAACTCCACTAAATATTTACACATCACATATTTATTTTTGCTTACCATCAAGAAGTAGGATATAAATATATATTCAAGCAGATAACTCAAAGATTAAGTTATTTTTAAAGCTGTGCTGCAGAATAGTTAAGAGGTGCAGACAAGTTTCAGAAGATGAAATCCATTTTGATTGACTTAGCTTGTTAAAACTTCAATATCTACTGTATAACATGTAGATTTTCTTTAGCCAATCTAAAAGGATAGAAAATAAGAAAACCCATCAAAAAGCAGCTTCAGTAAGTACAATACTATATACAATACTATAATGGGGTGGAAAGCACCACGGTAATAGCAGGGTGGCAAAGTATGGGGTTACAGCAAATGAGAATGAGCCCAAATGTAGCAGCCACAGGTATGAAGAAAAAGAGCTACTCACCTTTAGAAGGCCTCAGGTACAGAGGGATCTCCAGCAAAAGACACCCTCACCTCCACTGCCAACCCTTAAATGAGGCCTGGGAAGGGGTGGATCCTGGCTCCACCCCTTCCAGTTACTCAGGTGCATTGCCTACCCACCAGGTGCTCCATCATTGGTTCAGACTGTGACTTTGTGTTTCCACTACAGATAAATCATTTATCTTCTTTTCCTAATAGTTGTAGAAGTAGACTAGACAGCTTTCTTAATTCAGATGTATAATACACTAAATTTAAGCAAAATGGATCAAATGTTTTTACGTAGAACTGGATTCCCTGAAGAACGAGTTAGTAGATTATTTTGTGTGTCCTGAAAGAGGCAATGAGAAAAAGCTTGAAGTTAAAATAATCTGACCCTGAAATTAGTGACCAGTAATAAACAAACTCTCATTTCAAATTTAGTCAGTTGTCTTCCACCTAATCAGAAGAACTCACAAAATTTTTAGTATTGAGAGGGGACTCACGTTCAGGATCCCTGTCAGTAGTGCTTTTAGAAGAACCAGTAAAAGCATTTCTCTTGACTGTTCTTGAAGTTGTGCAGTTTTCACATATATACCCCCCACAACATTTTAGTTGATGTGATGACTAAGCCAATAAACTTTCAGATGGTATTAGTAGTTGCAGGAGTATTACATGAAATAAAATGTATTTTAAAAGCTACCTTCTTTAAGCACTTAGTCACAGATTGAACCAGTGACTGAGCACCTGGTGCCAAGGCGGGGCCAATCCAAGGGAGCTCAGGTGCATGCAATGTACCTGAGTGACCAGAAGGGATGGAGCCAAGATCCACCCCTTCCCAGACCTCATTTAAGGGTTGACAGGGGAGGCATGGGTATTTTGTTGGAGATCTCTTCACATCTGAGGCCTTCTGAGGGTAAGCAGCTTATTCCCTTTATTTCTGTACCTACTGGTGTTGCATTTGAGCTAGCTCTTACTTGCTGCAGCCTGGATCCTTGCTGCTCTGCTGACATTGTTGTGCTTTCTACTGTGTTACAGAAGATTACAGAATTGTAGGGGTTGGAAGGGTTCTTTAGAGATTGTCAAGTCCACTCCTCTGCTTATCAGGTTCCCTACAGTAGGTCTTACAGGTAGGCATCTAGGTAAGGCTTGAATATCTCAGAGAAGGAAGATCTACCACTTCTCTGGGCAGCCTGTGTATTATA
This sequence comes from Aquila spilogaster, assembly GCA_024606505.1. Taxonomy (NCBI): domain Eukaryota; kingdom Metazoa; phylum Chordata; class Aves; order Accipitriformes; family Accipitridae; genus Aquila; species Aquila spilogaster. Next base: position 11,338 of record JANHGO010002039.1, read on the forward strand.
TATAATATGAAACAATAGTTTTCTTTTTCTCCTGAAGCTTGTCTTTCTGTCTCATAAAGTGTTCTCTTCCTTTCACCTTTGTTGCTGCAGTTATAAAAATTCAAATATCCTTCAATAATTTTAGGTGGTGAATCAATATTCTGTGTTAGCAATATGCCATAAATCCATCAAACTAGTGTTATATCTAATATATTGTGTTAGCTATGAAAAATTACTGGAAAATTATTACCCTCTCTACTTTTGAACTTCAGAGCCGAGAACATTTAAGGGTGAGAACACTTACGAGTATAGTAAATGCTACTGTACATTTCAAATACGCACACTTACGTCCTTGGGTAGTCTCAGTAAATTGCTTGAATGATTGCAGTTGGCTTTGTGGTTTTAACTGGTTTAGCTTTGCTCCATACTTGTCTAAAATTACAGAAGAAATGAATTGTGTGCTCTTTGCTAACTGCAACTTTCTATTGCAGAAACACAGGGTTTCAGGTTGGCTTGTCTATAAATACTGAGGTTTCAAAAAAGTTTGTGTTTGTACAAAGTATACTTTACATCTCCAGCAATGCTACAGCATATGAGAGGGTTGGAGTGAACACCTGTCCATGCTGTGACACAGCCCTCCACATAGCACTAGGATTCTAATATTCTTATGGATAGTGCTTTACTGAGGAACTGTCCAAACTGTTTAAAATGAAGCAACGCAGCTTCTAATAACATTAGGAAGAAATTACTACATCATAGCGTGGAATTCTATGTGCTAAGAATCCTATCCAATGCATAGCACCCATCTGACAGAAATATTTGAAATGTATTGTTAATGCATGTCTGTAGAAACAGGGGTTTGGGCAGGCATCACAGGCTCTGCGTGGTTTCTAACGTAATTAAAATATTTTCATTTAATAGCAAAATATTTTCTCATTCCAAGAACACACTACTGCAATTCAGTGTTTAAACCCAATGTTTTCTTTTAGCTTTCCACAGAACTGTAGAAGCCAAACTGCACATGACTTCAGTGGGTTATGTTTGGGCTTTCTTGAATAAACTTAATGGCTGTCTTATAATTGTAGCAAAGAGGATCTGCTTTACGTGGTAAATACCAACTTCACTCCCCCTGGAAAAGTTTATCATTTGTTTTGGAGAAATAAACATCCTGACCTTTTGCTCTGCACCTGACTGAGACATTGAGATCTGTTAAGGCGTTTCCGTAAACTTCAGTACACCAAACTACGGGAGGAGAGAGCTGGGGTCTAACTCATGCTAAATATGCTGACAATGCTCTTAAATGAAATTGCAATGCAGTATGTCTACCTGAAGGGAGAGTGCGGTTTTGCTCAGGGTGTGAACATCGCAGAGAACTGCAGTTGGAAGACATTTTGGAAAAAGATTAAAACAGAAAATAAGCAATATAACCTGACAAATTCCTAACTCAAACAAATGAACAAACAAATCAAAACCAATCAACCGGCCAACGATAAAAGAAAACAAAAAAGCACATAATATTTGGTCATCTGAAATAATTCAGTAACTTAATCTGATTTTGGAAGGCGCACGAGTTACTGTAGTGCAAATGATGGATAATTTAAATAAAAGAAATCATCCTAATTGTAAGTATTGCTTCATTATATCATTAGATTAAATTAGATCGTTGCATCAACTGCTGTTTTCTCTGTGCTGCCAAATGATCACAAATAACACAATTGTACCTTCTTTTCTTTTGTTTATTTATTAGTATCCAAGGCAAAAAAAATATATATATAAGGAAAATTTCTTGCTGGAACCATGGGAAAAACATTGAGTGGGAAGAAAACAATTAAGGAGAAGACAGGTTTATCATATCAAGGGCTTCCTTTCCCCCTCAAAATAGATTGAAAGCAGATCTTGATTTTTATCATGTAAGTAAAAGCTAGAGGTACATTGTGAATGTGAGTTTGCTTTCATTTCAGGCTTTTGTGATACAAATGCCTTGAAAATACAGCTCTTCTCAACACTGTATATTTCAATGTAGCAAGTCAACAGATTTAAAAACTTGTTGAGGGAGTGGTAGCTGACTAAATAAATACATAGAAACTCCAGTGTTTTATCATGTAACAAACTATAATAACACTTCAAAGTTTTGGACAGATTCCCTTATATTATTGGTTTAGGGTGTAGCTGTGTGGAAAATTGTAAATGTTGTCTTTTGGTGTTTACTTTAGAGCCCTCTGTAATCTTCAGCTATATTTATAGCTCAAAGCGGGAAGAAAGCAAAATTAAAGAGGCCTGCTTGAGTATCCTTTGTAATGAAACGGTTTTCCCATTTCTCCTTAAAATAAAAGCTCAGCTTGTGTGCTTGGCTGCATTAGGAGACCACCCGAAGAGTTTACAAGCTGTGACCTAGAGCTAAACATCTCTGTGGAAAAGCACAAGCTGCAGGAACACGCAGCAAGGGGTCGTGGATAAACATTTTTGTAGGGCTTCCTGGGGGCTCTGAGGGCTTCCCTCTGCGAAGCCCCATGATGCCCACTGCCCTTTTGTGTTTCCTGACCTGCTGGAGTCAGCAGAACCACCAAAATGGCCTCCCCAACAGTCACTCTGTCTGTGGGAGCACTGAGCCCTAACGCTGAGGCCCTGTGACAAAAGGTGTCTGCTCCAGAGTGGAGGCAAGGCTTGAGTGGTAGGCAACCCAAAGAGTGCAGCGGTGGCCTGGAGTCCCTGAAGGCAAGAACCACCATGTCAGAGCTGCTGTAGCCTGGCGCAGGTACTGGCTGACATGAATTCAGCGCACTGCAGGCTTGCCTGTGCTGTGGAAGCAGGAAGAAAGGTTGCCTGAAGGAGATGCTCCACAAACCTTCCAGGGGTATGAGCCCCAATACAGGCTGCCGTGGAGGCAGTGCAACTGGGGAAGTCAGTTGATACTGAACAAGGGCACCAAAACACAGAGCCCAAGACTGGGAGTGGTGGAGCTGTCTGTCAGTTACTTTATTTAGACTTTTATAAACTGTTTCCATCATAAATAATGTGGTCCAAGAAGAGCTTTTAAGTTTTGGCTTTCCCCTGTTGCTTACGGCAAGGTTTTAATGAGAAAGGGTTTTTATTAGACCAATTGCTTGTGTTGGCAAACCAGAGGAACTTTAGGGCAAACAGAACCTTAACGTTTGTGCAGCTGTAGAAAGCTGTCATAGAATCATAGAATCATTTGAATTGGAAGGGACCCCTAAAGGACATCTGGCCCAACCTCCCCCTCCCCAAATGAATGGGGACACCTACAGCTCCATCAGCTGCTCAGAGCCCATCCAGCCTGAACTTGGCTGTCTCAAGGGATGGGGCCTCCACTGCCTCTCTGAGCAACCTGTGCCAGTGCCTCACCATCCTTAGTGTAAAAGATGTCTTCTCTATGTCCCATCTAAATCTGCCCTCTTTTAATGTGAAACCATTTCCCATTGTCCTGTCACTGCAGATCCTGCTGAAAAGTCTGTCCCCTTCCCTCTTACAGCCCTGCTGTAGACACTGGAAGGCCACTCTCAGGTCTCCCTGGAGCCTTCCCTTCTCCAGGCTGCACAGCCCCAGCTCTCTCAGCCTGTCGTTGTAGGGAAGCGTTCCATCCCTTGGGCCATTTTTGTGGCCCTCCTCTGCACGTGCTCAGTAAGTCCATGTCTCTGCTGAACTGAGGTCTCCGCATCTGGACATGTGTCATAGATTTACAAAATACAAGAACTCCTAGTGAGTTTTTGGCAGAGTGGAAAGAACTTGAAAGCTGTTTCTGCTGAGGTGCTATCCCTCAGGAGCAAATTGTTTTCTTGGGTGGTATACAAGAGCTTTACCAGAAGAGGCTCTGGCTCTGAACTGTTAGTATAGTGAAAACGATTCCTTATTTGCTGTAATGAAAATGGAAGTAGAACTGCTCAGACAGAAGGACACAGATCGACCTCTCATAACTGCTTTGGAAATGTCCCAGAAGTAGTTATAAGAGCAGCTGGGTACGCTGTAAAAGAAACAGAATAGTAAAGTTTTCTAAAATTTCAAGTAAGAGAGTCCAATTTGTTGCTGACTGACCTAGGTCCTGGTGATCAGATCACAGCTGCATGCCATTTAAATTTTATTTCTTTCCACTTGGACAGAAATCTTGTTGTTGCCTTTTTATCTGTTTCTTTTTCTTTTAGAACAGAGGATCAGGAAAGCTTTTGGGGGCCGTGGAGTCCAGCCTTTTCCTGCAGCAGTTTAACAGATAACGTAGCTCGATTTGTAAATTTATCAAGCTTTCATCTTAAAAGAGTTTTAACATGGTTTTTTTTCCCCTGTCTACTCTATACTCTTACAGGGAAGCTGCTGCAAATTTGTGTCCCGGATATATGGGAATTTTTCTAATTCCTATGATAAAATTTTATGGCAATATATGCAGGTGATCTTATGCTGAAACTGAGTTGTTCTTAAAGAATCTTTCCTTCTGGTGGTCATTTTTTTTTGTCCTTCTTTATCCTCCATATATTCAGAGAGTGACAATATGCGTTTTCTCAGATTTCAAGTAAATAAATAATAAAAAGATAATAAGCTAAATAAGATAAATCCTTTTAATCTCTTTCATCAGGATTGTTGTCCTTTTGACATTATTCCAGAAAAGGCCGTATCAAATTCTTACATAATGGACTGAACACTTGCCTGTCTATAGGGAAACATTTTCTTTCATAGCTAATTCTGTCAGGGGACGTAATTTTGCTCCAACAGATGAAAACACTGATTTATCTGTTTATTTTATTTACCTGAGGCTTTTTTTTTAAATCACAAACTTTTAGCAGGTGGTAGAAAATTCCTGTTAGTGATTTCAAAGGGTACAGCCTTGGACTTTGTACTTTTTACCTCACCCCCTTCCTGTAACTGAAGTTCAATGACCTTTATGACATTCCAGGCCTCTTCTGCTTTGACTCTGCCTCCAAACTTTGTCATCAGAAAATGTCATAAGCGCACTTATGCCATGCCAAAATTAGCTATGATACTATCCACTATTTTTAGTCTCCAAACTAATCCTAGAGAATTCAGCTGGTAACTTTGCTCCAAACATACACTTCCCATTTCAATGCAACGTGTTGAATCTTTTTGTTTTTGCCATGGTGATGAAGATAGTACAATCTGTCCAACACCAAGGAGTTCATGGTTTCCTCTGTGATTTTGGCCCAATTCCAGTTTACTTTTTTAGTCCTAAATTCTCATTTTCTCTTCTAGTATAGTCTTCTTTCTCATTTTCAGCTAATGTTTGAAAGGCTATTTTAGCAAATGGTTTCATAGGGTCCGTCAAAATTAGGCTTACTGGGCTTATTTTCCTTCTTTCTTTTTAAAAAAAGCATTTATCTAAAAAAAAGGCATCTGGATTGACCTCATACAGTCGTCTTCCCATAAAAGACTTTTTTCACTTCTTTTTAAATTTACATTTGCCTTGGTGTATTAATAATTCCTATGCTGGGTGTTTTAAAACCTTGCATACTGCTGAAGTTTGTTTAATAGGCTTGTAGTTTGCTTGGCTACTTTCTCTTCTCTCCCCGTATTTCACTTGCTGGTCTTGAGTAATATGATCCAATACTTGCCTTGTTTGCTTTATTAAGCAGCCCTCTGCTTTTCAGTTTACTATTTAAGGCATAGTAACAGATTTAAAATGTGTATATATTATTCCGAACATATGCTCAATAAGGAGTACTGTGCTATTTGAAGCAGAACTGAGCTACCTGAAGAAGCAACTACACGTCAAGCTAAGCCAGCTAGTCTATGAGGAAAGGTTACCTCACTTACGTGTGTCAGTGATAGGAAAGAGGGGAGCAGAGGGAAGAGTGAGGGTCTCAGAAAATGCCACTTTGTTTGTGTTGTCTTTCTCAGATGTGTTTTCTAATTAACACATGCTGTTTTTTTTTCTGGTATCTGCATGAAAACATGGGCGATGCTTAAACTGCACAGAAAACAGGCATGGTAATGGCTCAGCTAGTTCAGCTTCCAATTAGACAATCTGTGTTGCTCTAATATCATGCTGTCTACAAACAGTGGACTTTGTCTTCTTTCCTTCTGTCTCTTTTCCTCCTTCCCACTGTTGCTGTCTTTTCTCCACTGCTCACCGCCAAGCTTTGTTTGCCCCCCTTTATTGCCCTTTTTCTGGAGCTCGTTAGACCCATTTGTGAGCCAGTCCTGATCACTAATATAGCAAAAATGCATCACATGCACCTTATTTCTCAAAGTAGTATGCGCACACTCTAGGATCCAAGAGATTCACATTATTTTTATTAAGTTAGTTGCTATTTTTTTAAGTGAATTAATTTCAAAATTAGGTAAGAAAAGCTGGAGAAGCCACGTGGTTTGTTTTTAAAAAGCAGTCATTTTGAATTTGGTTGAAGGTAGACTTTCTACCAGTGGCGAGGGAATAAATGGTTTAAGGATGACTTTGAAACTCCTATACTGTATTTAAAGCACATTACTTTTTTGAAAGGAGTTTAGAAAAAAAATGTTCTTTTAAAATCAGTTATGGTAGAAAGTTTACCCTCCATGAGTGATAATAAGCACATAAATGGAAAGCATTTGGCTGCCTGCCTAATGGTCAGTAAATCCGCAGGGCTGTATCTAAACTAGGAAATAAAAGGAGGAGGCTTGCTATAACTATCTCGTTTGAGTTAATCAGAACATCAGAACAGTAATGCCTGTTTTTCTTTGTTATTAGAAGTCACTGTGATTTACCATAACAATTACTAATCAGCTTGGTCTGAGTCATTCTTCTCTGTTGTATGCTATGTTCTCAAAAGGTGTTGGTTTGTTTTCATTTTTTTCTGTATTACTCTGATTTTATCAGATATATTTCCTCATTAACTTGCATTTGTTGTTTTTTTTTACCAGAATCTACACCAAAACAGGACAGGAAAGATACATCAACTGCAAAGTATTTTACTGACCAGCATTCTATATGTTGTCCTCAGAATTTGTGAAGAGCACAAGCAAATACAAAGATCAGGGTATTTCCATAAGGAATGGTACAAATCCTACTGTAGAGCAGATATGTGAAACTGATTTTTTCATATTGGTAGAGCACTGGAGAACTGAAGTCTCAAAGGTACCCTGCATTTCTATTATTTTATGTGCAATATTAAAACTTGTGTTTTAGATCCTCATAATAGCCATCTGAAATACAATTTCACCCTGGAACTGTATTTTTAAAATGTAATTTCACCATTTGTCCTATGCTGCACAAAGGGGTCACGAAGGAGAACTGCATTTCCAGTAATGATTCCAGCAAAATCTGATTTCTGCTTAGTAAAGAAGGTACATCAAGTTAAAATGTTTATAAGGCATGTGTGTGAAGTTTGATCATTCACTTCGAAACACAAAAGGCCTTAATATTTTCTGCTAGGCTCTAACTCTCCCATCACTGTCCGTCTTACTCTCTGACATGGATATTACAAAGCCTTGACCACAGATCAGAGCTGTTTCTCCTGAAGCCAGAACACCTGAAAAGAAAACTTATTTTCTGAGGCCTTCCTTTTGTAACAGTGATGTTCAGGGAGGTACAGTAGTCTGTCCTACATCTTTGAAAATGATGTCTCTTGGATGATCTTTTCTGGTTAACGTTCTGAAACATAAAGAGGTGGTCAGTGTTTACCATGTCTGCTATTTCAGGGACATGCCTATTAACGTGAAGGAAGGCACCTATTTTCCTGGGTATCAGATAGATTAATTACAAAGGACAGAAGCCTGTGGGTTTCCTTAGTACCAAAGAATGCGTTTTCCTTCGAAGTTTTTTTTTAAACCACAGTGAATCAGGGGCTTCAAATATAAGCTCTGAAGTGAGAGATTACAGATTCTGAAGGGAGGACTGTGTTGATGTATCACAAGGGTTGCTATAAATGTCAGTCCTACAACAGAGCCTTTCAAGCTAATGGCTTGATAGCTGCGGTCTTAGATGGAAAGGGTGAGGCTGAATTGAGGAGAGAAGGAAATTATCCAAACCTGCCAAATTATATAGACTCTAAGATGTACCAAGTGTGGAGAAGTGTGTGCACAGGGATGGATGCTCCCATGTTTTCCTTCAGTCAGTAGGTATATTGCTGTGTCATTTCAGAATGAGATGGTTGCTCTTTTTGTTCTCTGAGCTGCAAATCTTATGGAAAGGTGGAAAACCATATGCTGGATCTCAGCTGCACTTTTCTGAGTAAATAACATGAAAAGCTTGCATTGTTTGAAGTTCAGGGGAAAGTGGGAAAGTCCGTGAGAAGTTTGTGTTCTACATGTCAAACAAATTGTTCTGTGTGAAAGAACTGGCAGTGAACATTGTGCCTCGAGCCCTCTCACGACACATCTGTAGGGAAGAAATGACTGGTTTTATAGTTTTGTTGAATGCGAGAGTTCAGCTGTATCTATACCTCTCCTATACATGTAAACAGATTTTTTTTTTAAAGACAAGTGTGTAAGTTGCTTATCTTGGCTTTCCCTTCTCTTCTGTTTTCTGTCAGGTTAGCCCATCCCTCCCTAGTTACGCCTCTGGGAATTTTTCCAAGAAACGTATGAAATGTGGTCTCTGGCCAAAAAAAGATACATTCATCTGTACTTTTACAATTTTAGATTACACAGGAAGATTATGGAGGACATTGTCATATATCAGATCAGAATGAAGTTTAATAGGCTGCTGCGTAAACATAAGCAGGCTGGATCTTGATGTGGTTTCCCACAATAGTTGCTCTAGGCTTTCATCTGGTGCAATTTTCATGGAGTGCTATAATGACAGGTTCCACAAAACCCTCCTCATCATTTTTAGCTCTGCAAAACCAAAACAGAAAAAAAAATCAGAAGAGAACAACTAGTTGCTGAAAATACACTCTGAAACAAGCACTTTTGCAGCTAAATTCTCTCTACGCACTGGGGACAGGTCACTATAGCTCTGCTGTAAAACTGTATGTACGACAAATGCTTGGGATGCAAGAGAATGGAGATTGTTCCAGGCACGTGAGGCAAGGTGAATGTGAATAGCAGCAAGAAATGAAGTAATTTTACGATACGGGTCAATTGAACAAGAACAAAGGTAGTAGACACAAAGGCTCAGGATCACATGCAGCCACCCCCACAGCAGGTAGCCAGCTGTTCATGTGCAGCTTTGAAAACATGCTCTGGATGAAGTCAAGTAACAACTTTACTGAACTACAGACTGAACTCAATGTGAGCTGAAATGAAGTTTAATGAGTTTGCTATGAAAACACTATTCCTAAATCAAAGCGTTTTATCAAAACAGTAATGATGCTCTAAAAGGACGCATAAAAACATAACAAGCAGAATTAAAATAATTCAGTTAGAAGGAACTTTGTTTCCATCTCTGTCTGGACTGTATTTTCGGTTAAATAGAAGTATATGAGATTGTACCTATTGTAAACAAGAAATAGTTGTATTCTCTGTCAAGACCCTTGTGATCATTGCAGGTTATCTTTCTGCACAAGATTCTACATGACAACCTTATTCCATTACCCTCCAAAAAACCTGTTTGGTTGAAATATGGATAAAGTCATTTGGCAACAAACAACCTTGTTGCAATAACAAAACTGTGCTCTTCCATCTGTCCCATTGACCAGCTACTACAGAGGGAATTTAAAGCTACCTTACTTCAGTGTAGTCAATATAGTTATTTAGACAAATTATTGAGGTCAGAGTATCTTGACTTAGAACCTAACCAACTAAAGCCTTGTGCTGCTACCCCTCTGTTTTATTAGGTGGAATTTAAGTAGCATTGTATTGACTGTGGGATGAGTACATAGATTGTTTAGATATGTTAAGCTAAATGAAATGTAGCCATTTTTTCCCTGTGTGAAACAGCCATGAGGTTTATTAATTACCCTAAATCATCAGTGAATATGCTAACACTGGAAGTGTTGCAAATGATGTTTATGGAACACTGACACTTTTCTCTGAAATTTGCCTGGGAAGAGCAATGTTACTGAAAAGATAACTGTACGTGAATAACTATAATTCAAGTAATTTTATCTTGATCATCTACTTTGATTTCCAGACTAGCAGAAAATCAAAATGGGAGACTTTGTACGAAAGGAGAATTCGGATGTGAATTCAATGATGAGTCTGCTAGAGGTATGCCCCACCCTACAAATTCAAAGCTTTCTTTGTTTTCTACCTTACTTAATTTCTTCCGTTATACTTCTTTGTCCTTCCTATCCAAATGTTCTTTTTTTTTCAAGTTACTGTGAGCTTTGTTTTTCGTTCTGTCATAACGTCTTGAAAGATGATTCTGCAGCCCAATTTTCTTTTGAACAAAGACACACTGTTGAAGTGTTCCTTCTTCTTGCATGGCTCTATTTTTTTTTTCAATCGTTACAATCCAGCTCTGAGTAATACTGTTAATATGAAAAAATATTTATCATAATAACAAACGTCCTAAAACTTTCCTAGTAACTATTAAGCGTTCTGCTGAAACTTACTTGAGTCTTTTGTAAATTAACATGTAAGTGAATATATTTTAAACACTGTGAATTTTAGAGCCCACATACAAATGCAACCTTTATAAGGATTTAGAGATGCCAAACAAAATGTAATCACATCAGTCATGATCAAATGAAACACAATGTAATAGATGAGTAAATGCTGAAACCAGGTCAGTCTGCTCCTTGGACACTTACCAGATTGTGCTGTTTGCTCGCAGTCCACTGAGCCTGATATGTGTTAAGATTCTGGAGTATAAAGAGACTGCAGGTGCTTGCATTCGTACTGTGAAGTGCAAACTAATGCTCCCTTTTGCAACTGAATGTGCAGTTCAACAAACTGACGCCTATGCGTATTGTTGACTCTTCAGATTTTTTGTTGTTTATACAACTTTCAAGAAGAATTCTGTCCACATGGAGTGTTTTAATTCTTAGGATATACATGGATGTAAAAGCAAAGTCTTAGTAAGCTACAAAAAACCTAAAATATTATCTGTCATTACTTACATCATACCAAATTTATAGGTAGGAAAACAATACCCAAGTGCAATGTGCTTTTTTCTTCACTTTAACTAGAAGTCTATCTGTTCAGTGTGAAGGACCTCTTCCTACAATTGCTCTACCCACTTTTGGCCAAAATGCCCAAGCAGATCAGTTCTTTCTACTTCTTAAGCTCTTTGCCTCTCCACCACAAGATTTTTGTCTTTTACATCATCTTCTTCAACCAAGTGATATGTGGTTTAAACACCCCATCCTTTTTTCCCATTGCAGACTAGAAAGGATATGTTGTCATACAAGCATCTCCTTGTCCAAAAGATCATAGTCAAAATGCTATGATCCTGTGCCAGCTTCCCTTAGAACTCTGCTTCAAAAAGCAGGTAATGAAATGACACATGGCTTAGCATCAAAGTTTGAAGTCCAAGATAAATGCAGCCCGTAATCAGACTATACGAATCCTTGTGACTGCTTCATGAGTACAAATGTGTTCTACATATGCATTGTTTATTCATAACGGTGTTTAACAGTCATCTGGATTACTTGATTGAATTCTATATAAAAGGTAGCTGAATTTCTTATTTCACAACTTGGAGAGTAGTGGGATATATATATGCCCATTGGCTCGAGGTGGACAATGTAACTGAAATTGAAGTTTCCAGGCTTAAGCATTTGGTATTTAATCTTTCCTTCTTGGTGTGAAATTAAGGTATTGCGTTTTGTGCAAGTTGATTTCTTTTTTGTAAAAATCTGTGAATAATGATTTGGTAAACTAATATGAAGGAGGTGAATTGAAATTGCTGTTTCTTAAGTTCTGAACGGTAAAAAGAACAAAACATGAACATAAGGACATCTTGCTGTAATTGCTGCCTGAATATTCATGAGGAGGACAATTCCATTCTGACTGTAGCTGGTGAATAATTCTGCAGCACATCTCTATTTGACATTGGGGATAAGGCCTGGTAGAAGGTAGAAGTGGCAAAAAAAAAAGTATTATGTCAAAGAAATAACAATAAGGACACGTGCTTACAGTGCTTATGGAACAAAAGATCCATTCTTACTGAGATATTTCACAGTCTGATGTTTCAGGAAAACTTTCTAACTAGACATACACCTCTCTGTTTCTTTGCCTCCTTCCCTCTCTCTCCCTTCCTCACAAGACACTGAAAGGAACTCTTTCCACTCTTTCTCCCACCTCAGTATGTGCTGTTCTGAAGGTTTCCAATGCACTGTTTGTGGGGTTGTGCTCTTCAGAATTTCTTCTGCCCAAATTGAAGATTTGCAGGACACATACCAGCCTGGAAATACTGGAAATTACCTGCTGCTTCTGAACAAGATGTCACATTCTGAATGCAATCCTATCTGGCCTGAATAGCTTGCCCAAGATATTGCTAAGTCTATTTCGGAGAGTAACAACAACTTCTAGACCTTTTTCCAGGGCTCACCCTTGTGATCTTGTTTAGCTCTGTTGTTAGGAACCTCTAGTGATTCAAAAGGTTATTTCAGTGAGATCACGAAGCTGTAAAGGATTGAAAGGTCTACTTTTCAGAGACCCTTTTAAAATGTTCCCTCCCAGTTTTTACCTTGCTTATAGCCATAAGAGAGAACGTCTGAGGAGAGACAGAGAGGAATGTAGGTAACTAGGTAAATGGGTCTGATCAAAACTGTGTCCTCAAGAAGAAGCATTAAACTGCCAACAGTTTTGTTGTTTTTCTCCAGTTTCAGTTTTGCTGGTGTGTCTGTCAGCATAACAGAGTATCTTGAACATTAAAAGGAGTGAAAGAAAATAAATGAGTACTCTAGCACTTAGAGGTTGATCCTTAGCTACTGGGCTGAAAGCCTCTTAAAAGGGGATAAAACCTTCAGCTCCTTTTGATTTGATTACATGCACTAATCATCTGTTTCAGCTTAAGTCCTGGTGAGAGATCTGGGCACAAATGCTTCACAGGCCATTCTCTGTATTGCTCTGGTCACAGCCACAATAAGGTCAAGCTGAGAAGTGAGAAAAGTGTTACTTGGGTACATAGCTGTCAGATAACTAACCAATTGTTGCCGCTGGCACCTGTAATCAGTGGAAGGGCTGAAGGAAGTGACCAAATCTGGGTATGAAGTAGCACCAAAACAGCCTGTAGTGGTTCTGCCATAACCCTGGTTAGTAATGCAGGCGGTTATGCTGGGGAAAATATGAATTTTAAGCTCCTCAGAGAAGTCTTGAAGAAAGACTTCCAGTTAAAGCTGCTTCGAGCTTGCGCATCTAGCAATTGTGTTTTTAACCCTTAGGAAAAGTCTGTAGTTTGAGTAAGTGTACTGGTTTATGGAAGAGTTATGTCTGCTTGTCACTTAAATTGCTGGCTTTAAGCACCTTTTGAACTGAATTAGTAGTGTGTTTTGAATCTGTTAGCTTTGGCCCTTGAATTCCCTCCACTGAAATGCATCTTGTAACTCAATACTAATAAATGCTATCACAGTAGAATAATGTATATATTATGTGTATATTTAATGTATATGATAGAATAATATTTAGGATAAAATATCTTCAATTTCAAAGCATTTCCCTCAAATTAAGGAGATGCAAAATGCTAAAAAGAATGATTATTCATGTGCTACAGAACAAGGAACTGAAACTCAAAGACAAACCTAAAAGTCAAGTAGGGACTTTGCAGACCTATTTGAAATGCTCCGTTTTTTGAAGATGGTTAACATCGATGTGCTTCTAATGGTTCTAGGCTTTTCGCCAAGATTTACATCAAAAGGTCTGATATTCAACAACAAATAATGGAGATACAATATATAAATGTCTTTTTTTTTTCCTGCTAGTATGCATTCCATGATCTTTGTCCTGCTTTCTAGCAAGTAGATAATACTCTTCTGGAAGCCTTTAATGAACTTTTTCAGTGGTGACTCTTAAGAACGTGTCTTTCAAAGCTTAGTGATTCTGTGGTAGTTCACTGATCTACTAGAATCCTTGTGTACAGCACCTGTGGCTGTAAAACTTTCACACAGGATGTTTTTCAATCTTTTAAAGCTGTTAATGCAGTGCTTGAGTATGAATTATCCTGCGACTTGCTAGCTCCTTTTAGAATACTTTAAAGCTTGAAAGTCTGAGTATTTGCCCAAACTGATAAAGACAACTTTTAATAAAAATTTCTTTCAAATAAATAAATTCAGGGGTAAACATCAGTTAAGTTACATTCCTGAATCGTGCCAATTTTGCACTGGCAAACAGATGGTCAAGCTGCTACAGTTGTTTCCAACAGGTGGGTATGACTGAGATAGTTATCTATTTAGCAGCCCCAAAATCTTTTCAGGGTGGAGATTTTGCTCCTAAATACTTAGGAGATGGATTTGTGTGTTGCGACTAATAAATTATTGAAAAGCATTCTAATAGCTCAGTTTCCATCTGCAATAAATCAAATGGCTGAGGAAGAAATTACATTAAAATATTTCTGAAAAAGGTCTTCTCTCATTAGGAAAATGTTTGTATTCTAATGATAACAATTTTTAAGCTAAATGACATATGCAGTGAGTAGCAAACAGGAAAGTGATAGAATATTTATGAGAAAAGCTGGAAGGAAAGCAATTCAGTAGTACAGAGACACAAGAATTTACTCCGCAAATTTCTATGTACAATGTATTTACTTCAGTTGAAAACCATCTACTAATGGGAGGAACATCCCTTTCAACAGGGAAAACAAAACTGATTTGGCAAAACATTCATAAGGATGTTCTGTCCTAGACTTGTTGACAAGAGTGAAAGTCCTTTGTATGCCCTCTTCCCTAAGAAAACAAGCTGTTAGTTCAGGTTTGCTCTGTTTCTCAGCTCATCTTTCCTACTAGTTTCATAGCTCAGAAGAGCTCTTCTTTCCTTGGCTTTTGGGTAAGAACTATTGTGTACCTCTTCTTCATCTTTTTGCTCACCTGACAGGAGCTGGAACTGCTCATCCTTCTCCCAGCTTTCTTCCTGAAACACATTCCTACCTTCAGAATCACGGAATTGAAGGGGTTGGAAGGGACCTCCAGAGATCATCCAGTCCAACCCCCCTGCCAAAGCAGGCTCCCTAGACCAGACTTCCTGCCTTCTTTCGTTTCAGTCCTAATTGCAGAGTTCCAAGCAGGTCTAGCTTATTTGCAGGATTGTCATGAGGTTGTTTTTGGTTTATTTGTTTTTCCCATATAAAAAGTATTTTCTGTACACACACAATTTTTTTTTCAAATATTGAAGAAATACTTCAGCCGGAATAGAGAAAATATCTTTAATTGTCCTGTTTTAGTTTTGTTTCACCAGAGATCCCTCTGTGTAGAACTTGCCAGTCTTGCTCCTGATGTTTAAGTAAAAAATACACCAGTCCTTTTATCTACTAAAGACTGATAAAACAGAGTGAAATTGCATACTACATAAATTTAAAGTAGACAATGTAGTATGGAGAACAGACACCTGCCAAGCACATGAATACTTTTGAACTTCTGAGCATTGGAATGGGGACCAGAATTTTTAGGGCTGTTACTTACCTAAAGACACAAGTACATAGCAGACTGATTGCTCAGGTGTTGCAGTGTATGCGACAATTATCCTTAGAAATCCAGTACTTAGTTTTCTTGTAAACTTATCTCTTTATGTTCTTAATGATAAACAAAACAAATGAACCGCAAAGTAGAACGGGAAAAGCAACTGCCTTAAATATTTCTTATTCACTGAATGACCCCTAGTGGTCATTCTCTAGAGGAGCTGTGTATTTTTTTGCAAAATACGGAGCATGCACGTTCACTTTTTGAACCTGTGCACTATGTGCTTTTGCTTTACACCTGGAAGGCTTCCTTGTTGTACTGTTAAAGTCACATTTTATTTCACTTTACAAAGTGAGCGCTCTACTACCTCTATAGGAATTTTAAACTTGAGTTCTAGTAGCTGTTCCCGCCCCTTGCTGTCTCTCTTTGCAAGCCAATACCCCCCCCCCAATCTATTTCTCAGGTACGCTACAGAGATGGCCTTCTGTTGGACAGCATAACATTGCTGTCTGTCCTGTTATCATGTATGACATCTGTTTAGCTTCTTCTAATATTGTGGTATCACTTGACACTGGCCACCAAGTGTAATCTTTCACCGCTAGCCAAAATAGATCAAGGCTGACCACTTCATTCTAAACGTGGAGCGAGTTTATCGGTCTAAAGAGCAAACGCAGCAGAGGGCATACTGGCAATGTAATTGGACAGAGAACTTTAATCCTCTGTATTGTAGGACATGAAAAGAAATCTCAGCTGAACATTCAGCAGCACATTGGAAAGCAAATGGCATTCTCATCACCAAGGATTTTGATTAGCATTGCTGCTGATCTTTTTGTGGGTTCTTTAAAAAGCTGAGCTGGATTGTTCTGCTGGACACTTTTATCAGTCCAGACACTAAACAATATATTAAATGCTTTTGCTGGAGATGGGGCGTGATTTCTCAGAAACATCTCTCTTATTACCATCTTTCTCAAATATATGAAGAGCTTCCTACATTTGTGTATTCTATATGTAGATGAACAAATACTGTCCACAAACATGAGCTGCATTACAAGGGAGGCATCAACACATTAATTTGACTAATCTCAGCAATTTAAAGTGGTTTAGGCTGCCATCTTTTCTAGTATAAAGACCTCCTGCCAGAAGAAAAACAGCACCTCCAACAGGAGACCACTGAATAAGCAACTAATGGATAAGAGCCATTAGAGATTGCTTCCCGGTCCTACTTTCAGTGCTAAAAAATACCTGACAGAACAGTAATAAGCCTTTTCTATGCAGGCAGCAATATCTACGTTAAAGGTGTCCTTCTCAAATAAAATGCAGAAGAGCAAACTGTCTGTGTGATTACCTGAGTTATACTGTTGTAGTTTGCTTTTTTTTGTTTCCCATAGAAAAAAGTATTGAATGCATGCATGTTTACGTGGGCATGTCATGTCATCAGAACTTGATGACTGCTGGAGAAGGAATTCTAATACATAAGGAATTTCTGCCCTAATTTCTCGGTTTGTTGAAAAGGACTACATTAGGTTCTATAGAATGCTTCATTAATAATGTTTTTCTTCCTAGAAATAAGGGAATGCGCATCTTAAGGATATTATTTCTAGCTAAGGTGTTTCTGGTTTTGTACATCAGTCATATATACAAGTAGATGGTCAGTCTTCAACAGCAGAGTACTTGGGCTCTACTCTGTAGTCATATCTAATTCAGACATTCCTTTCATTTTACAATTGATACCTGGAATATTTTCAAAATAATCTTGTCTAATTTTGGACACTTTAAAGACTGATTTAGCTGCATTGCTTCATTGAAACCTTAGGGAAGTTTGCCTCCTGAACCACTACATTAAAAATGTCAGACATAATTTTTCAGTATTTTGACTAAGTAAATCATTAAAAATAGATTATTTTTCCTGCATTTCTTCATAATACAACCAAAATCAAATAAATCCATCCTTTTCTTAATGTTGTTAGTACCCAGCTCAATTTTCCTGAAGGTTGAAACTGTATGGTAACACATACCTGTGTTACGGCACCATGTATCTGTTAGATAATGCAATGCAGACTGAGACTTCTACTATACGTTTAGGATTGATTTGTATTACGTTGTGTAACTGTCCACGTAGAAGCTGGCTCAGTAGAGAGTTATTCTCTGTGGCATTCTCCCTATGTAAAATTAAAAAACTTTCCCTGTGAGCTGTCATTCTATGATTTCCATGTGTTGAATGCGCTCTGGGCTGGCAGTCCTTCTTCAGCTCTTTCCTGGTATTGTGCTGCGATACTTTGCCTAAAACTTCACTTGTGCTCAAGCCTCTTTTTCTCAGCTTTCAAGTCAGAATCCAACGCGGTTTCTTTAACTAATCTCTGTGCTAAATTCTAGTAATTACTAGATTCTAATAACGAATATCTTCTTTTATTTGATTTACTTTTCTTGAAATTAATCACAATAGTAGTGGACATTTTGTTTTTCTTGCTCCCAAAAGAACATTAAATTCGAACTTTCAAACTTACTATGCTAATTTTACAGAGTAGCTGTTTGGCAGAAATATTCAGCAGCGTAACCAACTCAGAGGCAGAGTGGTCTCTTCCTTTTGGGGTCTCAGATCAGCCAAAGATTTTAGGTCATGTTATCATTTCTGCCCCTCATTTTCCTGCCAGACAACACTTAGTAAGGCACAGACACAAAGCACTATAGAGAACAGTTGCAAGAGCATCTGCCACCGTGAGAACGGTTTTTTAACTCAGACTGGAAGCAGAGTAAGAGATAACAGCAGTTCATCAGAGATGATTGTTTATCAATTTGATTTTCACTACGCTCCCATAGAAATTTGTTTTTGGAGTCCAGAAAACAGCTGGTTTGTATATCTACATCAATCTATTGGGAAAGATTTCAGGAAAATGGAATTGGATTTTAGACCTTAATAGCCATGCAGAGCTTACGTATAACCTCACAAAGAATTCTCTGGCTGTGCTTTTTCTCCAAATCTTTGTATAAAAAAACATATATTTACTTCCTAAGTCTAAAGAATGTCATTCTTATCTCCCTGTTCAGCAATTTAAGGAGGCAGTTTAAGGAGGTTAAGATGTTAGAGAAGCAAAACACACAGACAGTTGTGGATGGATGTACACATCTACCTCCTTTACATCAAGACTGTCATTACATTTTCACTAAAATGGTTTACAAGGACTGGTGAAACAAGGCCCATGCTTGAGACATGAGCCTCAGTAAAGCAGGTAAATATAGATTGCCTGATCTGTCTAATCCATGTGTGTGGCTTTACTATATAGTTAATATTTTACTATGCTACATACACAAGTATACATGATTTTATAAAATTAGTGTGATCAAAAAAGGTGAGCTTTTTAGGAGTTGTTCATAAATGTTTTCCTATTACCTTCAAGATTACACAATTTCTCGGCTCACAGGTGTCTGTATCTGCGTATTTCACTAATATAAGGTCCATTCATCAGTTTTCTCATTATATTTTGTGGGAGGAATCATGCAGCTCCCTGAAGTCACCGTCCATGGAAGTGTTCAAGAAACATGTAGATGTGGTACTTAAGGGACATGGTTTAATGGGCAGTATTGATGATAGGTGGACAGTTGGACCAGATGATCCTGGAGGTCTTTTCCCAACCATTATGATTCTATGATTCTAAGATTGTAAATAACATTTAGGATTATTCTTAAGTCACATAAAACAACACTGTGTGAAGTGCAGTTAACCAAGCCTGCCTTCAGTATGATTCAACAGAGAAGCTCCCAACACACTGTTCCACAGCGGTATGATAGTTTTTCACATGTGAGAGATTTGGCTAATTAAAATCCAGGCCCCCCTAGTCACTGTTTGTCAATATGTCCCTATACAACAAGGGATCATGTGCTGAACAGTTCTTTCAGGGTAGCGCGCAGTACAACCTTACTGTTTAAGTCAAGCCTGAATAAATAACTGCAGTCACTGTATATCTTAGTTATACAGTGATAATTCTGTCCTTCAAATTACCTGACAGCGTGTTTTTTTTTTCTTCCTGATTTCAGACAGGTCATTCACCTCGCGTTAGGTTCTTTGGAAGGATGTCTTTATAATAGAGGGTAATAAACATTCAGCCAAGAGTAGGGCCTTTTCATTTCCTGTTAAAAACGTCAGAGGACGAAAAACCCTCAGACTGTAAATGAGCTAATGTGTATACAGAAAATGCAATTGGGGTTAGTCAGCACGGTATCGTTTTCGCCCTTAGCACTGAAGTGCTAAAGCAGTTCCTTTCCTGAACTAATATAAGAGGGCTAATATTTACACAGTGAATGACGCTTATGTGAGTACAGCATCACCTTCACCGTCAGCTCAGCACCCGTGTGCGAGAGCAGTTTCCTTCTGGAGATAAGAACCCGAAAATTCACCGCTGTAAATTCACGCCAAGAGCCCTTTCCTGGCTTTATTGGTCGGAGAAGTCCGGGTGACGCGGAGGGTGAACGGAACCCATCCTCTCAGGGGCCACGTCGCCACTCTCAGGGGCGCGGCCCCGCGCCGGCACAGCCCGCACGCCCGCAGCAGCGGTTGCACTTTTGCTTTGAGAGCTGAGAGCGGCAGGAGCGCAGCCGGGCACCGTGGGTCTGCCAAGGTAGGAGCACGCTTGGGTCAGCCTCATTGCTGGGGTAGGTCGTGCTTTTCTTACTGTTAGTGCCAGGTGGATCGCAGAACGGCGTGGGTTGGAAGGGACCTCAGGGATCGGCTAGTTCCTACCTCTCATCGAGGCAGCTTTGTGCCGCTTGCGGTAGGAGAGGACAGGGGATGCTGAGCAGAGGGGCACCGCTAGAAATCTCCCAAGTTAAGTGACTAAAAGCAAGGAGACTCAGTGGTAAAAATTAGGGG
>JANHGO010002040.1:6217-31599 GCA_024606505.1 Aquila spilogaster
GAAGGACTGCTGTTAGATAGCTTCCCATCAATTCCTAGGTACTGATGTCAGTAAAAAGATTTGTCCGACTCTCATTTTGTCATAATCAAGCCCTGTTAAGCTCGGCATACTTGTTCAAGTGTGATCTGGTTTCAGCAAGCTCATGTTACTTCCACTTCTGTGAGCAAAACTTGATCTTGTGCATATAGATCTTCAGAGTAATCATGGATTACATTCAGAGAAATCCTCCTTGCTGGCAGTTCGTATCAAATTATCGCTGTCCAGTGTGCGAAACGCTGTCCTTGTGTTTCTCTCTGAGATAATTTATAATACTATGTTTTATATTTTCAGAAGAGCTTGCACTAAAATACTTTTACTGTCTGTTTTGATCTGTACATGTCGTTTTGTTGACTTACCTCATAGATTTTTTTTTTCCTATTGATTTTTTTTTTTTGTGGTTTCATGACTTTGCAAGGCAGTGTTATATATTGTGTTCTTGTAAATCACTAACAGTGTAGTGTGGATGTTTCTTGATAATTTTGCTTCAGTTCAATAAAGGAGTTGCAACATAAAAGCTTTAGACCTCTTGGCTTGACAAAATTTGTCAAGATTCATAAGATTAATCTCAAAAAGGAATTGGAGAGACACAGTATTGTTTGGAATATCATGTATTTTATTATTTTTTCTGTTTAGGAACAGCTTCTGAAGATGGTAAGAAAATATTTTGTTAGAATAGCTAATATTTTCAGCTTCATATTTTCATTGATACAAATTAAGCTTTAAAAGTAGAATGTGGTCTTTCTGGGGCTTTGTGGAGGTTCATAACTCCAGATAGCTTATGCATCTAATACTTGGTTGTCATGTAGTATTTTTAAAATTCTTTTGCTTGTATTTTAATTCTCAAGTACTCATCTGCAGTAGAAGTGTCATTGCTTAACATTTTTAGTGTGAAAATATAGGAGCTTTATAATTTTGAATTTGTTTTTTAAAGCGAATCTTATCACAGAAAATTTCATCAAATGTGTTCACGCTCTGGGAAGCAGGTGCTACTATTATCCATCTCTTTGAGACTTGGGAATTCATTTTCAGTACACTATTAACATTTAAACCTGTCATTAGTGAATGGATGTAGACACTCCAAGTGAGTTAACAGTTCATTTGCCTCACAAATACAAACTTTATTTTTACTTTGATAATATCGAACCAGGTTCCAAGCGATAATTTAACATAATATCAAAATAGTGGCACTCTGTATTCCTAAGTTTTTGGGCCAAATTCTGAACGCGGTTACATGCCTTGCAGTCTCACAGCACTCAGTGGGAAAACATTGCCATTGCACGGGGATAACTAGTAGAGTTTGGACTAGTTAATCTAACCGTTCTTGCTAGCATATTGCTTTCTAGTAGAGTGAATAACATCCTTTATCCTGATTCTCTTCTTATAGACTCTCATCTATGGCTATTCCTTCTACTTGGATGAATAATATTAACTTGGTTGGTCTCCAAATTCTGCTGTGGAAAGCCTAAAGAGGCTAGAACTAAATAATAGTCTGTGTACTTTATTCTTCTGGGTCAAATATTGACTCTACTTGTCTAGAAAATATTTTAATTATGCTGTTTCTAAAAGTGGATTACTTGTTGAGCTAGATCCACCCTGTACAAGCTTTTTGGGTTTTGTTCTTGCAACTTGTAAGAATTATGGTTAGCATGGTTTTGGTTTTTGTTTCATTTTTCTGTTGTTTGAGAGGCTGGAAATGTAGTATACAACTCTACTATTTTCTTTTATGAATAACCTTTCAGTTACCTATAATTCATCCAACTGGGGTCTTCCTTTCTTTTGTAATTTCATTGTATACTCTCGATGTTATGAGGAACATGGCTAATAATGCAGAAAGATCTAACCCAAAACCAAGATGGTGTGGCATTCTAGAGAGAAGTGAATCTATTGTTTTAGTTGTAGGTACTCAGTTTAATCTGTCTCTTCCTCAGCTCTTCTATCTGTTGAGGAGACTAGTATTTCCTTATATCATGTTGTCACTCAGAAGTACTTAAGTGTACTCAGTCTTAGCAAAATGCCGTAAAAGGCTTGGGCAATACTGTAGAGGTCTATATGACTGTGGCCAGGAAAACAGTAGAACCTTCAGTAATAGGAAAGCTGGTGTTTAGATTTCTAAAAAGAGGAGTGAAGTTAGGAAGAAACCTCAGAACCCTATTCAAAAAATATTCAACATAATTTTTGTAGTTTTATGACAGCAGAAGTAGAATTACAACAACAAGTAATCATGAGAAGACTGTACCTGGTATAGCAACGTTAGCATATGCGTTGCCTATTATATTTAATAAACTTCCCTTTTTTCATATAATCAACCTATTTATGTAGGAAACAAGAACTAGCTAGCTAGTTCAGGGTGTTTAAATGATAATGTGTAAATTGCTTACTGAAAAGTGTAGCATCAGAGGAGAAGTATTTTGATTCCTCAACTATAAGTCCTTCAAGGTGTTCAAATTTCTACTAATTATCCCAAGCGAATTTTCACCAATTGAGTTATGTTATGCTTCTTTTTTATCTACGGAAACTTAAGAAAATATTAGTAAATGCTACTGATGCTTTGCTTTCTACATTACTGTGAAAAACTGATTTAATGCCATTTTTCTTTTATAGGTCGTGTACGAACAAAGCTTTCAACACCTTCTGTTGGTATTGGGAATTCTAAAACAGATTCCAGAGGACGGAGTAGAACCAAAGTGGTGTCACAGTCTCAGCGTATGTATTTTCTGTTTGTTAGTTATACCTGATAAAGAGGCCAAATGCTTAAGCATATATTCATTGACCAATGGCTACAGTCAAAGTTAATTTAAAAAAAAAAAGCTAAATACTGAGTTGTTGTTCTGTGCCTTAGGTTCATCATCGCCAGACAAAAATGAAGGTATTTTTTTCAGTGTTTTGGGTCAGTGGTATTTGCATGCTTTTCTAATTCATGTTGTTTTTCTCTGGGCAAAATACTAGGTTAGGTCTTAGTTTGCCAATTAAATTAGATAAAGTAACAGGAAATGAAATCTACCCTTAAATTCTGTCTTCAATTATAACTTCTCAACATTCTTTTCCCCCCTTTCTGACCTCCCCAACATGAAACACCAGTAAATTTCTGTCAGTTACGTATGACACATGGATGTGTAATACAGAAGAATAGGTAGGCTGGATGGTGTCCTCAGTGTTACCTGCAAAACCTAATTTTTCATTTTTCAAAAAGTCTTATTTTTCAGCCAGAAATACCTATTTTTATTTTAAGCTAGGCACTACTCTAGCTTTTGGATATATATACTCCTCTTTTTGTATTACAGCTGTTACCTTTACTTAACTCTTCTTTGGAGTAAAAATACTAAATCCTAACTTTATAGTAAGTTACTTAGCCTATATTGAATCAAAGGGTTAAAACAAGCAATTTACTGTATGTCAGCTAATCCACAGTAATTTTCTATGTCTGTTTAGAAACGAAAGCAAATGCAAAATTTCCAGTCTAGCTGAGCACTCTGTCATTAATTAAAAAGACCTGATTACCTCACGTTCTTTGGCACTGGCTGACCTACAGCAATTTGTTCACACATCTGATGTCTCCAACAGATGACATCTCATTAAGCTCTGTAGTGTTTTCAGGTTCTCATCTTTGTCTAATCAAGTAAAATGCAAAGAAATTAATGAAAGGAAGACAAGTTAACAATGAAATTAAAATAAATTAACCAGTCCTATAGTTTGGCAGGTCTAATGTTATAAACCCAGTTAATTATACAGGTTTTGAATTTTCCAATACAATTATTTTGCTATCAGTAACCATATCCACTTTCTTTTAATAAAAACCCTTAATTCAGTATTTAATGGCAGAAACATTTATCTTCATAGCATTGACTGCATTTGTCATAAATAGAATGACTTTTGAGGTTAAAAAAGCAGGTAAAAGAGTTTTGTGGGTTTTTTCCTCTTAGTGTACTTACCATACAGTTTTGCATTACTTCATTTTCCAAAAATACAGTTGTATCAAGCCTGATCCAATGCTTGCAGGTTATGCGAAATAAAACTTTCAAAAAATCTGAACAGATAAATAATAAAATCCAATAACAGAAATTCTTTTAAGTCATTATTTGCTTTGACAGTGCTCTAATGCCACAAGTGTTTGTGGGATGAGAGCTTGAAAATAAAGTCTAGTTATTTGCTGCAACAAAGGTTGTGCAAAACTTGTTTTATGTTTTCAGTGTTAAGATGACTATACTATATCATAAGCAAAGAATATTTGGATTAATAGTTTAAGGAGGGGAGGTAACAGGTAACAGTCCTGCCAAATCACTTTTTCCCTTTATGAAAAGCTGTAAGCAGTCTCTGTAACACTCTTTTCATTAGTATTGGGAAAGTTCTGAAATCAGCTTTTTGAAAATAACTTCATACATTGAATAGATTTGGTAAATTCTTAAAAAGTTAAGGTGTTTGATAAACTGTTTGGGGGAGAGGTTAAATTCAGGTAGCAACATAAGACTTTTGTAATGATCAGCGTCATTTAATATTAATTAAACTGCCTGTATATTCAGGGAAACAAACTGAAGTTTTTCAGTTTTGTTCTACTAATAATGACAGTTTTTTTCCAAGAGAATTCGTTTTTGCACGGTATTAATGTCTAAAGAGGGAAGTTGAATTGATACTGAAATAACTAGATTTGTCTACATGTGATGTGTGAAAGTTAAATGCATGAATGCACCTTTACAGCCTTTTATTACTACTTCTGTTCAGAACTGATGGCTTCAGATAGCTCATTATAACCTGTCAGTGGGGGAGAACAAGAATTCTGAGATGTTTTAAGGAAGATAAACAGGACAAATACAAATGGACAGGCGAAGGAGAATTGTCAGGCACTGTATGCCAGCTATTTGGGTGATGCTTCATGTGACTGAAAATTTTCACAGCATTGTAGGGAGCGAGATACTTGATGTTTCCGTACAGGGGATTGTTTTAGTTCCCCGGCTTATAGTGGGGAAAATAGCTTCATATTAGATTTAAGCTTTTATTTTTTTAAATAAACACTGTAACACAGATGCTTTTGTAAATTTAGGTTTACAACTGTTTAGCACTTCTGTTCAAAGATCATTTTATGAAAGACTTGCAAATTTGAATGCTTTTACAAAAGATACTTTTTTAGGGTTTTGGAAGCCCTTTACTCTTCCTCTTCTATTTTTAAATTGTAACATAAAAGAAATGCATATAAAATCTATAGCTCATTATTTTATTCTCATCTATGGAAAAAAATTGTTCCATTTTTTTCCTTTCCCTTCCTGTTTGGTTGTCAGGTAATTCAGCAAGGTGTGCTAAAATTGCATTACAATCTTCATTCAGAAAAAAAGAATTAAATTTCTGAATGGCAAAAAATTCTTCCTTTTATACTTCAGATTAATTTTAAAGAGGAAAACCTGAAATTCTATGCAAGTCTTTTCAGTTGTGCCATTGTGAGTTTTTTTTTTTGTCATCCACTGCACCTGCAGCTCAGTTCCTTTACTGTCTGTCTCAATTAAAAAAAAAAAAAAAAAGTTTTGGCCTTGTGTGTAATTTTTGTTCAGCTGTTGAACTTCTTGAATCTTTTTGGCAATGTAATATTCTTTTAAAGTAATATGAAGGCTACAGTTTCATGTTTAATTGAAATTTAATTCTTCAGTATTATCCAGTTGTTGATTAGAAAGCTGAAGAATTGTAATTTGCTTGTGCAGCTTTGCTTCATCTGCTTTATACATATAGCATCTGAGTTTAGTTCTCCAACTGTGGAAGCTACTTGAAAGCACTGCTTTAGCATAACCCCCTTGTGGCTTTTTTTCCTGTGTGAAATGACTAAAGCTTTCTTATTTCCATTTGCCATCCATTTTTTAATCTGCTCTGCTCCCTCCCTCTTCATGGATTATAAACCCCTACCCTAATTCTGCCTTTACACTTGTTCAGGATCACAGTCTGCTAACCCCATTGGTGGTAAGAGTCTACAGAATTTGTGTGTACATCATTGTTTGATCACCTGTTTGACATGTCTCATCTAAGGACCCTATTCAGCAGAAATTCTGGCTCACTTTTTTCCATGTGCTGCACTTACCTAATTGGATGTAATCCTTATTTAGAAGGCAGTAGAGATGGGAGGGTTTTGCCATTTTGGAATACTGTTTTAGTAATCCTTCTTTCATCATTCAGTTCACTTAAATCTGCTACAGGTGGTAGTACTGACAACAGTATGCCAATGCTGTTATTAGCATAATATTTTGAGGATACTAAGCTTCATTTGGTTTATTTACGCTATAGTGGTACACTTTGCAGGTCAGACAATAGAAAGATAAATAACGTATTAGAATGAGAGGTTGCTTTTTTCTGTATATTCTGAGAAGAGTATGTTTTTCAGGTTTCTGACCTATTGAAGAAAATCTTTTAAATGTCTCTGGCGCAGTGAAAACTTTTACAATTTTTTTCATTGTTTTAAAGAGGTATAAAATATTGGAGGTTAGGAAGAAAGCATAGTAATATCAGGTCTTAAGTCGAAATCCCCTGATAGGAAGAAACTGCCAAACTCTTAATTTTTGCAGACCACAGCAATTTTATAGATTTGTCTATTCGTTTTTTTGCTCTAGCAGTTATGCTTGTTTTTTCCAGGCTGTATAATATTTTATTTATCATTTCTGCTGAATAGGTCCATAGTTTGGAAAAGGGATTTTGCTAAATAATCATTTCAAGTTTGAATTCAAACAATGAATCTGAAAGTATATGCATGGTACATTGTTTTAGTTCTCTCCCTTCCACTCAGCATATGTTTTGTTTAGGATTTTCTTTCTTTTCCCATATAGTCAAGCTTTAATCAACTTTTATCCTTTTTAAATGTGCCTCATAAAAAGTAACCCATGAAACTCACTTGAGATGTTGCATGTTAAGTCTATAGATTCGATCGCATAGCTGTGGTCATACAGTTACCTGATTATTTTTAAAAGATTAATGAAATGTTCATATCTGTATGTAATTAACCTTCGGTTAAAATTACGTTTTGCTGTTTATTTGGTCAGACTTCTTGAATTCTGCAGCTGGAAACAATATCTTTATATCGGTGGCATAAATTGGTTATAACTACAGAAGAATGGGTTCTTTGTTAGAGCTTACAACTTAAATTTTCTGTAATTGAAATACCAAAGTTAGGGATCAGTGACCAGTTTCTGGTAGTGAGTACAGTGTGTTGAAATGAACATTTATAGCACTTTTTAATGTGCAGTTTTGATTAATAAAAATATAAGACACTTAAATAAGTCTTGATAATTTTTTAGTTTGCTTAAAACTAATTGAAGATTTTCTTTGAATTTGTGGGGTAACCTCCACAGAACTGAATGTGAGTATTTTAATTGTCTTCAGTGACATTTTATTTAACTTATCAGAGAGTAGTGCTTGAAGACCCCATGCTTTTAAAAGCAAGGGAGAAGAGTTTAAATGTTAGGAAAATAATGTTGTTTTATTATAACATTGGTTGCATTGGAAGAGCTGGGGTAATTATAAAATAACCAGTTTAAAGTTGCTCCCTTTAGCTTTATAGCAGTTCTTTTATTTTTATTTTCTTTTTTAATAGAAAATGTGATTAGTGAGACCATGTAGCTTAAGAAATGAACACACCAATGGTTGTTCATGTTGGGGACATTGGAACTGTTGAGGAAGACTAGAAATAATATTTATGGTATCTTGAGCCTGTCTAGTGCTAAATACCATGTCAAGTGCTTCCTGGCGTTGATAATTTTACCTACCTTGTATGTAGTGCTGTAAGAATGTGGACCAGGGTTTTCTATTTTACATTTTTACCTTGTAAGTTTTTCCAGACCATTTCAATCTACCACCACTTTCCTACTAACTTTAAGCATTTTTTCTTTTTAACCATGGTTGTTTATCTTCTATGCTGTTACTTATATTTATTCATTTTGCCTTCAGCTGGCAGTAGATCTGGGTCTCCTGGAAGAGTTTTGACAACAACCACACTTTCCACTATGAACACAGGAGTTCAGAGAGTGTTAGTGAATCCTGCAACTGCACAAAAACGAAGCAAAATCCCACGAAGTCAGGGATGCAGTAGAGAAGCTAGTCCTTCTAGATTGTCAGTAGGTAAGAATCACTGACTAACTCTTGGTTTCTTTATAACCCTTCTTACTTCAAGTGCTGGATATCTACAGTTTGCATTTAGTTATAGGCAGTTGATAAAGTAAGAATACATATCAATAAAAATCTAAACCATACCTGTTTTCTGAGGCTAGTCTTTGATGTACAAGACAGTTTTAAATTTAAGCTGTAACTTTATTTTTTTGCTGTCAGAATGCAGTAGTTGTTCTTTTCCTCACTTCCCTGTCTTCCTCACCTCTTTCACTTTTCTTCACTTCTTATCCCCACCCCCAAAATACCCACATCCATTGAATGGAGGTGTGATACCATTTTGAAAAGATTATTTTCTTCATTACTTTTGTGAGTCTTCTACGTATGTGTGCGTGCATGTGTTGTATTTCTGTGATACAAAAATGAGTGTCATACTACTTAAACCTCACGGTATAATCTGATTACACTTTATTACAAACAATATTATTGAAAAATATCAGTTGATTTTAGTGGCATTGCTGTTCTTTGTTTTGTATTTTGATTTTTACCTTAGCTGTATTAACTTTATATTTTCCTTCTTTAGAAAGCTGTGTGTTTTTTCATTTGCGTTACTGTTGATTCACTTGATCTTGAGCACAAATTCTGAATCGATACTCTGTTCATATTTTTTGTTGCTTGTTTCCCCTCCATCCTTTTCAAGAGGTTTTTTAACCATTCTGTAAAGAGTTAGTAAAGCCCCATTTTTAGCTGTGCGAAGAAATAATTTCATTGAACTGGCTACACTTAGTGTAATCCAGCACAATCAAGAAAGTGTGTGGAAACAGTTATGACTTACAATATGGCATAATCGTCAGTGTCTCTTCGTAGGAATACATCTTTGATCTTATTGCGAAACGGAATTGCATTAAAACTGCAACTTTTCTTATGTCTTCTCCCTTCTGTGCTGCTGTTTGTTTGTACCCTGAATCATACTAGCACGAGGCAGCCGCATTCCTCGGCCTAGTGTGAGTCAGGGCTGCAGTCGGGAGGCCAGCCGTGAAAGTAGCAGGGACACAAGCCCTGTCCGCTCTTTTCCACCCCTTGGTAAGTACTCAGAGCCCCTTGTTGTGCATGGCTGTCTTTGCCCTTTATTGTTTGCACCTAACGAACCCATGCCTCCTTCATTTAGCTTGTAGCTGGCCACCATTATTTTCCCTTCCTTTGGCTCACTCACCACTTGGATGGAGAATTGACCAATGTGTGAATGGGTTGCACACTTGAAAAATAAATGCTTTGCTAGTGTTAGTCTTATCTTGAATACCAAGTCTGGAAAGGTGTGTGATACACAGTGTCTAGATGCTTTTTTTGAAAGGGCAATTCCGCTTTTGTAAAGTTTTTTGCAATTATGTGTTTCTCCTTTTATTATAGCACTCATTGCTTGGGTGCAGTTAGATAATCCATTTCTCACTGACCAGCTAGAGCAAAGAATAGTGTGTGGCTGTCATCTTCTCCTCTGCCTTTCCTTGCATCAACAGCCAGGGTCTGCTGTTGTTCAAAATTGCTCCCTAGTCAATGAATCATTTTGGTGTATAAAAAGAAAATACACTTCCTTTTATGTCTCCTTAGCTATATTGTCATCACTGTGTTATGTGAAAAAATAATAAAAATTGTAATTTTTTGCTATTAAAGTAAGTAAATATGATGGTGAAAGTAAGGGACCAATCTCCCGAAGCAGAAGTGTATTCGGAGGCTGCTTTTCCTTTTCTAAAAATGAACAGGGCAAGTAGCAAAGTCCTTATACAAGTAGATGAACAAAGTACCGTTCTGAAGTTTACTTGTAATCTGTGTAGAACAAGTGATAAGTAATTGAAGTAGCAGCTGTTGTTACATAGGGAAGAATAGGAATTGAAAACTTTTAACATTCCCACATGCATAGTCACATTCAGTCCTCATTTCTAGAGCTGCTATAAGCAAAAGTTTCATTTTCACTTAGTATTTCAGCTTATTGGCCTGACACTTAAAAAGATTTTGCAATATTGTCAAGCTGTTGTCTGTTTCTGAAATGTCAATAAGGCATAGGAACATTAGCTTATAATTTAACATGTTGTTGGTTAAGGATTAGGGAAGCTTCTCATCTCCATGTATCCTTGTCAACGTTACTACAAAGTTGGTAGTAAATTTTGATAAAAGTCTTTTTAGATATTAGGGGTTTGGGGTGGGTGGGGTTTTTTTTTGGTTGTTTGGTAATACAAAACTGTCTCTAAGATTGTATCTGAAACTGATCTTTTTTGGCGTTATCTTTGTCAGAGTTAGTCTTCAGTACGTATCCCTCTTCTTTTGTTAGTTCAAGTGTAGCTTACAGTTAAGGACTTTGTAATACTAGCTGTTAAACATAGTCTGAAAATAGTAAATCTCTGGTTTCTATCTCAAATTGAGGCATCTGACTGTACTCCTAATTGGCATTGGAAGTCTGTTGTGGTCTGTTACGGCAGTATGCTTCCTGTCAGCCTTGGTTTTATTGGGAAAGTACAAATTAATTGAATGAAAGCTGTTTCAATAACTAATGCTAATGTGCCCAGATGCTTTGTAATTGGGAAATTAAAGTAAAAGTCGACATTATGCAGGATCCATTAGCAAACTTGTATCTTTTAATAAAACACAGCTGGTAGACTGTTGTAGTACACGCATATTTTCTTTTCTTTTAAAAACGAGGGTATTTTCCAGATCTTTTTGTGCTGCTTTTGCTACCTTATAGCTTGACTTCAATTGCATGCATGTGAGACCTGATTTAGGTTTTATATTTGGTCAAATGCTTGTTATCTTAAGAAATCTGTATTAAACTAATACAGTAAAATGGGTCATTGGGGCAAACGCTACTAGAGGTTTTATTTTTGTTGATGAAGGTTAATTTTTGTATTCCGATATCAAAACAAGCACCTATACAAATACAATAGGTTGAACTGTCTGTTAGCACAGAGAATGCAAGGTAGCACATATAGGAATCCAGTGTTGTTAAAAAAAAAAAAAAAAAGAAAAGAAAAAAAAAAGGCAGCTATACCTGGAATAAATGATGATTCCCATGATTCCTTCTGGTATGACTTCTTATTTGAATGATTTTGCATGTCATTCAGTGTTTTGTTGGACCAGTTTTGTTTTAGGGGTTGCTATTAACTTCTATCAAAAATAGTAAATGTAATGTTTTTCAAGGGTACAAGTGGAAGATGAAATAAGGCAAATTCAGCTCTGTGTTTGTAGCTAGAGACAGTTTTACATGAGGTTGGAGGGGGAAATGTAATTTGTATTGCATCTGATTCTCAGCACAGAAATTTTTGCGTACTAATGTTAAGCCCTTTGAGGCATAAAATGACCCAAATGCTACGTACTTGTTTCTCTATACATTGGTATAAAGTGTTTATGTAATCTCACATCTCAATGTAAGAGTATAAACTGGGAGATAACAGCTGAGAAGCAAGTGATTTGTAATTTATATGGAAGTGCCTATTTTTCTGTTATGTGTAGTTAATATTAAATATCAGACTAGTATAATTCCCATATTTTAGCTAAGAAATTATGTGATTTTGAGCCCATTTAAAATCTTACTTTGATTCATCTTTTAAAAAGTGAAGCAACAATAGTAAATACTTTCAGAATTTCTGCAATTTGAGGGCTACAAAGAATATTCTTGAAAATATGCTTTGGTATGAGGTATGTTTGATCCAATATAGTACTTCTTTTCACTGTCTTAAAAACTCGTCCAGCCCGTTTCAAATGTATATGGGGCCAGGATTGTCTTGAATTACATGCCTGAAGTTTGAATTTTTAGTTGTACCTTTAATTTTCAGGGCTTGTTGATGGAAAGCAATGGAAAGATTTATCCCATTATTGCTTGTATTTAAAGCTCTGTCAGCCTTGATGCCTACGTTTTGACATCTTATGTCCTGTCTCATTTTCCATGCTGAGACATACTTTCTAAGGAACCAAGTATTCCACAAAGCATTAGTTGAAAAATAAAATTCCCTAGCTAAACAATTTCATGCAGGTTTAGTTTGAAATGAAATACATTGCTGTACCTTATGTAAGGAATAGAGAACTTTATGTGGAAAAAACACAATGTTGTTTCCAGGACCTTTACAAGACTTAGCATAATTTTTGGAGTTCACTCAGGTTAAAAGAGGTGTGCTTCCCCAAATGTGATTTGGTCTGTGTCAGGGTTATTTGATTCAAATCAGACTCTAAACTGTCTATGTTAATCAGAGGAAATGATGATTTATTTGATTCCTGGTTTCTATTTATACTACTTCATGTATCCAAAAGGTGTACAATATTTGCATTTACAGTTATTTATTAAATCATAAGGTTATATCTGGGGTTTATGTCACTGGGTGGACATTCGAATTCAAGTTAAAATTGTCAAAAACAATTTCATTTATGTGGCTGTAGAATTCTAGCTTAAGTGAACTGAAGAAAGAAGGTGAATTGTTTAAAAACACAAAAAAACTTAAAATTACTTGGTTTAAGAAAGAAAATACTAGCAATGGTGAGTCAACTTCTTTAGAATCTCCAAAAGACCAGTTTTATAAAAGTGCCAGAAGGGGGAGGGTACTCCAGCTTTATTTAAAAGCCCTTGAGGATCTTTGGTTCCTACTTTCCATAACTTTAAAGAATCTTAATGAACTACAGTGACTAACATAAATGTTTCAATTTCACATTTTATTTATTTAAAGAAAACAATACAAATGTCAAATATTAATTGCATTAAATTATTTTAAACTTTTAATTAAAATTGAATAATTTTAACTTTCACCTACGTAGTGGTGAGTTTTAACTGAGGTTGACTTATCTGCATGTAGGGAAGAACTCAAGTTTATACAAATTGTCAGATGCTAACACAGTAAGTTTGTGCAGTAGTCGCTCTTTGCAGAAAAAGTGTGGTATGTGAGCTCTGGCTCTGACTTGAGCGCATAGAATTGGGTTAACTCTACAATGGAAGAGCAGTATCAGTGGAACTTGTAAGATATTTCTGAGGATTCTGTGTGTGTGTGCGCATGTGTGTCTATGCATTTTTTTCTTTGAACTTAAACATACTTGCTTTTAATCTGCTCTGAATCTTTTAAATTAAAAAAATTATGCATGTAATATCCAGTGTACATAAACCTATATATATTTTTATATAATCATATTCTGTATAATCAAA
Source organism: Aquila spilogaster (assembly GCA_024606505.1). Lineage (NCBI taxonomy): Eukaryota > Metazoa > Chordata > Aves > Accipitriformes > Accipitridae > Aquila > Aquila spilogaster. Next base: position 19,497 of record JANHGO010002040.1, read on the forward strand.
GAACTTTTCTGAAGCTTTTTGCTTCTGTGTAATACTCAGTTTCTTGTGCTAAAGCTTAATCTTTTCAATAAATATTTTCTTGTTTATCTAAGCAACTATTGCAGCACTTTGATTCCATGGTAATAGGTAGGGTTTATATGATCCTGTTATTCCAGCTTCCAGACATCACTCCAGATCCACTGGTGCCCTCTACGCTCCTGATGCTTATGGGGCTACAGGTGAAGGATGAGTACACTTTGCTGTCATCTGTGCAGTCATCCTGGATTTTATTTTTCCCCACCCACTTGGTTATTCTCATAGTTCAGTTTTTAAAAACATTGTTTATATTAATTTGAGTTTTGTGGTTTTAATAATCCAGATAGATGTGTTTATGTTGCTAGATTTCGTCCTCACCCCCACCCTCCAATGTTAATTCTTTTCTTCCTTAACAACAATCATTTTATTTTTACTTGCAGAAGAACTTTTTTAGTTCTCCATTTTTCAGTATTTGTAGAGCATTCTTTATGCAAGTAGTTTTCTGATTAGCACTCTCAATAGCCTTCCTACTGTATTTGCTTTTTTTTAAAATGAAAATAAAAACCCAAAATGAAGAAGACATTAATTAAAAAAAAAAAAAAAAAAGAAAGGTTCTTTCAGTTAAAACCATTGTTTTGTGGTTTGGTTTTTTTTTTCCCCTGTGATATTGGAATATAATGTTTGTATATGACTGGGTTTTTTTTTTGTACTTCATTTCTTACTTTTCACTGCACCACTAAAGACTTCAGAATGAAAATAACCAGTATTTTAGCCACTACATAATTTATTAGAAATATTAAGCAAATGCTTTTCTTCTGCTTGGGTTTTTTTAAGTGAGTGTGGTATTAATGTCCCATATTGCTATTCTGACTGATTTCTTTATATTCATTTTTGTTGTTGTAACAGGTACCGGCTTTGGAATTAGTCAGTCGAGTAGATTGTCGTCATCAGTTAGTGCTATGCGAGTTCTGAACACAGGTTCTGACGTGGAAGAGGCAGTAGCAGATGCTTTGGTAAGAATCTCGCGCTTACCTTGTCTAAGATACAGACTCTTAAAATGTTTGGTACCTGTACATTAAAGTATGCAAAAGAACTTGTCATTCATTATTTTATTGGTTTCTAGGTGGGGAAAAAAAGAGAAACTGAATTGTTAGAGTTGCAAAGTATTGGAATTTTTACTCCCTACAGAAGTCGTAACTTTTGAGAAATGTACGTTTTTCCATGGCAGACAGGAAATAGTCTCGGACTGTTCTGTTGGAGCGGTCCAAGGAGACACTTGAGCAGGTAGCACTAACCAGCAGTTTGCCACAACAGCCAAACTTCTGGATAGGTTGAAGGCTTGTCAGAGCCGGGAATGATGACAGCTTAAGCACTGTGATTACCATAAGCTTGGGTTCCATTTAAAGTTGTTCTGTCTGGCAACATGTGAGATTGATGCTGAAGAGATAAACTGGTGACTTGGCAGGCAACATTTCATAAGCTTAGTTTTTGTTTTCTTTTGTTTTCAAAATTCAAAATGAATTTAAAACTGGTTATGCCATTCGCTTTCTTAACCTTTAGTGTTCTTTAAAAGGGTAGGTTTGGCTCTTCCACCTCTCTGCCCCAGTTAGCCAAACTGAATGCATCATGTATTTTGCTATTCTGAGTGTTACATCAGCAAGCTGAAATCTTCAATTAATTTAAAATACTGACGCTACGAATCAGATACATTTTTATCAAGTATTGTATACTATTTGCATATCACTAAATATTTGTAAGTACCTGTTATCTGGTTATCAGAATACTTTAAGGAATTTGTTATTAGTCTGTTTTAACAAAAAGATTGTTTAGAACATTAATAAAAAACTACAAATTAGACTCTAAATCCAATCCAGATAGGATTGGATAGAGAGAAACAAAATTTCAGAGGAAAAAATCTGGAGAACTGTCATGTTCTTAGTCTGGCAATTTATTGATTTCTTAGTTAATACTCTCTTGGCACATTAGTTTAAAATTTGTGTGCCTTCACTGGCACAGAGATCAGGATATCTGTGCACTCTTGCCTAAGAGGTCACAGTGAGATTGAGTGGTTTTTCCCCTTTTTGATATTGTAAACTTGCAAAAAGCTTTCAGCATTGATGGGGAATGCTAGTTAGTAAACTGGAAGTCAGTCTGGATTTTGGAATAGGGAACAACAGAAAAACAGTCCATGGAACATGAAAAATTTCTGGCTATAATTTGAAAGCCTGTGCTATAGTTTTATCCACACTGGTGCTACATGAAGAGTATCTTTAGTACTTTAGTAGCTTCATAGCTTCTTCAAATTCAGCTGGGCAAAGTACATAGTAAGAATATAAATTGAGGAGAAACTCACGTTTCCAGTGACTGCTCTTGAGGCTTATATGTGTCCTGCTTCGTTGAAGCAATAAAGTTTGTTCATAGGAACTGGTTTGTATTACCTGGATCCAAAATAGCATGATGCTTCTAGAAATGTTAGAGGAAAATTAGTTTGTGTATTTTAGCTAGAGTCTGTCATTACAAAGAAGAATGAAGAACAGCAACATTTTACCTGGTTGCCTGCCATGCTTCTAAGTGTACAGGTTGCCCTGTACAAATGGCTTTTTTTTAACAAGGGCTATTAACACTCTTCTTGTTTTATTGTAGACTGAAGCCCCCCCCTCAGAACACTGTTTTTAAAAGGTAGAATGTAGAGTCCTGACAGATGTAATATAAAAACCAAAAATATTCTGGATTGTATTACTGTTTGTCTGGTATGAAAAATAGTTGGCCAGTTATAATACTGCTCAAGCCAAAGGGGTGTCAGTCTTCTGGCTAAGGTCTGGTTTGAATATAAGACACATAAAATGCAGCGATATGGTGATCTTTACATATTTTCATACCTTTTACTTCACCACAGTCCTTGGGCATTTCAGATTCTATTTCTTTAATTTTTTTTTTATTTTTTTTTACTTATGGAGACCCTTTTCAAAAATGCTCATTTCTTTGTGATTTTCCCTTCCTTTATTCTCTTACACATGTATGTATGCTTGTTCTGTTGACAGTAAGCTTGCTTGTTACATGATGTGCTGACTAGTTTGTATTGTGATATCCTTTAAGTTATTCTGCAGTCAAAAATGAGAACCCTGTGCAAATGGCAATCGTAATTGAGGGGAGAACAATCACTTATACTACTGCTTCTTTAAGTATGTAATGGAACCAAATTTTTAACTACTAGCTTCAACACCAAAATTTGAATGGCAGAGTTATTTTGCAGAGGGGTGTGTATTTCCTTTTAGGATAAATAGCTTTTTTAAAATTTTTTTTTCTGCCTTTGGCATGTTGTGTTTTGTCTTGTTGGCTTGTTTTTGTTTTTAGGGGATTTGGGATTTTGCATTATGTAATTAATTTTTTTTGTAGGACATTGCTGTAGTAATTGTTGCAATGACAAAATTGAGTTACTGAAATGAAGTTAAACAGATGGAGAAGTTGATGGAAAAATAAAGTTTAAATGAAGGTTTCATACTTAGTAATTGACTGCATGTGTTAAGTCTTCATGCTCAAATATCACTGCATAAGACAGAAAGATTTTGACAGAGGAGTCTTTGTGACCAACCAACAGGTGATATGTAATATTTCCCTGGAAATGGAAGCTTAGCAAACTACTTCTTGTCAATGCATGATATGCTTATCAGATACAGAGAGCTAAGAACAAAATATACAATAAGACTATGTGTTTTCCAGTGGCAGGTAGTTTAATAGTCACAATGCTGCTATGCCTTACCTTCCTGTTCTCAATTTCTGTTTCTTTTCAATAATTTACTGCTAACAGCTCTTAGGAGACATACGGACTAAGGTATAGAAACTATTTTCCTTCTTCAACAGTTTAATATTTTGTTATTAACATGCATGATAGGAAGTAAGTTAAAATGACAGAATATGTGGGTTTAGACCTGATTTTTATTTTCTGTAACATATATAAAGCTATTAAGTGAAATAACTAACTTTCAATACAGTTTTTATGTCATCCTATCATGCAATTTTATGGATTTTTACAAGTAAACCTTAAATGTAATGTTTCATCAAACGTATGTCTTCTCTGCATTTGCTTTGCTTTTGTGTTTGGAATACCACGCAAGCCATACTTCTTTAAAATATTTTAATTAACTTGGTTTGACCTGCTGAACACTTGGAGCCGATTGTCACTGCAGGGAGTAGGGGTCACACCGATTATTTGAATCAGTCTTTCTACTGATTGTGGTTATGTATACTATCTCTTTGAAAATCAGTACTAATGTGGGGTGTTTCTGTATAATAGAAGAAGCCTGTGCGAAGAAGATACGAGTCCTATGGGATGTACTCCGATGATGATGCCAACAGTGATGCATCAAGTGCCTGTTCAGAAAGGTCCTATAGCTCTAGGAATGGCAGCATACCAACATATATGAGACAGACAGAAGATGTGGCTGAAGTCCTAAATCGCTGTGCCAGCTCCAACTGGTCAGAGAGAAAAGAAGGCCTTCTAGGCCTGCAAAACTTACTGAAGAACCAGAGAACTTTAAGGTAAGAAGACATGTTAATAGAAAAACATTTTATTTCAGAGTTGAAGGGAGGCAAGGGAAGTAGGAAAGGAGGCTAATGTTCTAAAGAACACAGCTGGGGAGAGGGAAAGCAGGGTGTGTGTCTGTGAGAGTAAGGTCGGGGAAGGAATGAGGAAGCTGTTGTCACTTCAGGCCACTAGTGTATAGGGTCTGTTTAAAAATCTCAGTTTAAGAAATGGAATTTAAAATCAAGAGAATTCTTGCAATACAAAAGATTCCTAAAGTGCTTGCATCTAGTATTGATGGCAGGCCTTTATTTTTATTTACTTATCTTATAATTTATTCATCATCATCATCATTATTATTATTTATTGGGTATTTATTCAGAAGAAATGGTTTACTACTAGCTACGAAGAATACCTTTTTCATTATCTGCTCTTTTAAAATAGTCAGGAATGGTATAATATATGAATTAGTTGAAAGAGCCATTTCTAAGTTGAAAGTCTCATTTTAGACCAAATCTATAACATTTTTATCCACGTCTTAAACAAAATGCTTTTCTCTACTTCGTTTACTAGATTATTTGATTCAGTATTTACAGTTGATTTCACTGATTGCTGTGCATTAGTGTTCTCGTAGTACTAGCAGGGGAGTTGACTAATGTATTGTTGTCACTTTGACAGTCGTGTTGAGTTGAAAAGGTTGTGTGAAATCTTCACAAGAATGTTTGCTGATCCTCACAGTAAGGTATGTTCAGGTTTTTCTTACTTTCAGTAAATGTTTGAAAACATACATTAATAGAAAGCCAGTTGAGGTAAAATATGTCAGCGATATTTGCATATGTAAAAAATGGACAAACTGTATTATATAAGCAGTTAATGGTATCAGATTTCAATCCATTTAATTTGCTATTTTGAACAAGACAATTTTCCACCTTTTTTGCAGGATAATTGAAATAAAGGTTAGTTTCAGCTAAAATGCATTGAAGTAGTTCAACAGTTTGTGCTCAAAATTTGTAAGTATTTTTAAGAAGTCGTGTTGTTTACAGAGGCCACTTCAACATGAGTAATGGTTCTCTCTCAGTTAGAAACAAAAGGCTCTGGTGCAGTAAATTAAATCATAAAGAAAGTGGTCTAAATCAAACATGATGAGTCTGAACTATACCAAATGTGTACTTATTTATTTTCCAATGTATTTTGTATTATCATAGCTTATGGTGTCTTCCTTGAATTTCATAGTTAGGGCTGGCAGTTGAGACTGTTGAATAAATAATTTTTACATCATTGTTAATATTCAATAAGTAAGGTGGAGACTATACTTCAGTATAAAAGAAAATGCGATGTTTTATTCACTTTTACCTGGGTAAAGACACAGTATAGATGATATAACAAGGAGAGTAATCCTTCTGTTTTATAAGACCATTAAAATACTTTAACTGAGTCACTTCGCTTGATAGTATTTTTACAGTTTTTGTGGGAGGTGGGTTACTAGTACAGCTTATATATGCAGTAATCTCACATAGCAAAAGGACTGCAGGTAAGTAAGGAGCTGAACAAAGTTATAACGGTATCATGTAAAAAACATGTAACTTCATTTTTTTTTTTAATTATAGGCTTGTTCAGAAGAAGCCTTTATCTTTTATGTTGAGTATAATGTGTCCCACTTCGTGTCCATCTTTCAGAATTGATAAAATGATAACCCAGAAAAATTCAGAGCAAAGTAGTTATTTCAGAAGTATTGGCGTTTCCCAGCAGAATTCTGAAAAACGACTTTGATTATGCAATACATTTTACATATTTTTTAAGTCTTCCTCATTGCTGCAGTGGAAAATTAAATTCAGAGTAATGAGAAGTCTTGACAGGTTAACTTAGTGTTCATCTGTCCTCCTTATTTTTCGTGCTGGAAAAAGTGACTTAGCTGCTATCTGTGACACCTTTGTATTTTGGAAGAAACTTGCATTGCACACAGCAACATGATATTAAAGTTGCTCACATACTGCAGAAATCCAAAAGAAAAGACTAAAGCCAAGCAGTTAAAGAGAAACTGAAGAAGACAGTCCGTAAAAAGAACAGTTAAGATAGAGGAAAGGAAAGAAAATTAAATGTCGAAATGTTACTGGGTTTTAAATGAAGTAATGACAAAATTGTGAATAGCAGCTAGGTTTAATTTTGCTTGTTCTTGTGTTAATTAATATTGCAGCTATGCATATATCAGAACTACCCTGGAGATTTTTTTTGTAGTGGGGGAGCCAGGGAAGGATAATGAAAATGTTCCGAGATTTAGTTGTATGTGTTAGAAGAGCATTCTATCTTTTCATTAAGCCTTTAGGAATGTTACATGGAATTATTCTAGTTGGTTGTTTTGTTTGGTTTACTCAGCATTCTGACAAAATAATGTTTCTTTGATTTTGAAAATTTGGTGTGTATTATAGCATATGTGGTATACCCATTCCAGCCACTGAAACCTTGCCTGCTTTTTGGTGTTGCAAAGCTATTAATAGTTTATCAATCTGTTATCAGGAGGATCCTTTAAGTATTAAGAGTTCATGAGCTGTGAAATTTTTGTCACACACTTATGGCTAGACAATTTTCACCTTAGACTCTTTTCAAGTGTCTGTAGGAATTATTGTCATCTCTTTGGTTTGTTTTTTTTAAAGGTTTACTTTAACATGATAGCTGGATGTAGGGAATTGCTTAGAAAAAGAGAGTAATATTATTTGGAGGAGAAAATGTGAGAATGATTTGAAGGACATGCCAAGTGCTTACTTTTAAAATACATTGGGTATCCCAATAAAATTACTGAATTTATCATAAAAGTTTTGAAATACCTTTTTTGTTTTGTTTTGTTTTATATTCCATACAGGAACTTTGTATTGATGGCCACTAATTTGTGTGTTTTTATCTTTTTCCCTTTTTTGTTTGTTTGTTTTGTTTTGTTTTGTTTTGTTTTTGTTTCGTTTTGCATGCTGTCCCCTGTGTTGGAACTCTCTTTAGAGAGTAAGTTGGTTCAATATTTGTTGGAAGCCTAACCTTACTTGCATGAATGTGCAATTAACCCTTTTTCTCTATTTTTCTTCCCCAAAGAGTTCATGCAGTGTCAAGCCTTTTGCAATCATAAAATGCTATATACAATTATGTAAACTGTGTGGTAAAGTTTCGAGATGTGCTTTATCTACTAATTAACTGATGTTGTTTGGTTATGCATTCCTGCTTTATATTGTGGTGGTTGGCACATCTGAAATAATTCACTTTAAAGGTAGATCACTGACAGTTATTTTCATATGTGTTTATTTTTTCTGCTGTCAAATTATTAAAAACTTCAATTTCAGATGCTTGATTTCAGAATTTTAGTTTACATCATAAAAATGGAAACTGCAAAAATCACAGTACCTACATACATTGTTCAACATATAAGTGGTTAAGTTCCATTTTCCATTCCAAATTCATCCTTTACCTTAAACGCTCTTACAGTCGTCTTAAATTCTTCCTGGTTTGGCCTAAGACAAAATGGTATGATTCATTTTTTTTTTTAAATGCAATAAAATGACTCAACTTACTGGAGCTTTCTCCAGACGTTCGCTGTGGTAAACCTAAAATCAAACAAAGCTTGAAAACAAAATTGAGTCCTCAATTATGTGTATTTTTAACAGCTAAAACATTGGCACAGGATCTTTAGAGCACTTTTGCCATAGTGATTCATAATTCACTTCATAATGATTTCAGTTTAAACCACTTTACATGTTTAAAGTGTCATAAGAAGTCCATGTTACTTCATCAAATAAGAGGATGTAACCAGTTTGTTCAGCTTGCACGTTTTAATGAACAAGATGTGTGTGTCAGTGTCTGGAAACTCAAAGGAACAGGTACAGTTTTTAAATTCTGCTGAGCTGTATAGTTTAATTTGAAGGCTTTTAAATACATTTGTAAGACCGTCAGTGTAATCTTTATAGCACCAGAATTTTTTTTGTTGTTTGCCTAAGTCCAGTATATTTTTCCCTAATTTTAGGGCTGTGAAATCCAAAGACTGTCATATTACAATACAGAAAGTACTTTTTTGTTTCATTTTGTCTAGGTCTTATAATTGTGGATGCACAAGTAGTGGGCACAAAGTGGTATATTGTTTCAGTTTAGCCAAATACAGAAGACATTTCCAATCCCAAGCATAAAAATTTCTTCCCACTTCTGGGAGGGTAATTTTTAAACCTCAGACTTGAATACATATCTAGACAGATAGCAGAGGAGTTAGAAATTTTATCTTTTTTTTTTTTTTTTTTTTACATTTTTCTATGTAGTTTGCCCCAAAAGGGAAGTTAATTAAATTAACTCATCCTGATGGGTTTTATGTTGAGCAGGATTTGTACTGTTTTGTTTCTAACACAGCTTTTCAGTATTTAAGATGTCTATGAAAAGATTCTCCTTGGTCTTTATTAGATCTTGAAGGAATCATAGAATAGCAGGTTGGAAGGGACTTGAAGGATCATTTTGCCTTTCTTGACAGAAAACCTGAATTTATTTTTCATTTCTAATGTTAATTTTGAGGCACTTCTTTTAAAGATACCTGTATGGATTTTTTTCACTTTATGGTGTGAATTTGCCTACCCTGGCTTCATTATCAACATGAAAAGAGATCTAATTTCTTCAGTGATGTGGGCACGCTGCAGCTTTGATCAGTGGTGTGGAAGAAAGCCCACTTCCGTGGACTGGTTTCTGCAGCCATGTGAGGTATGATCACAGTTTAGGATCATCCACTCTCACAGACAACAGCAGAAGTTGGCCTTATGGCAAGCCACGTGAGCCACAGGAGGATGTAGGGTTCCAGCCCTTCTGCTGCAGCAGCTATTTCCAGCCTTGTACCCGCGTCATACATACTCAGGAGGCAATCTCTCTCCAACCCTCTTTGCATCATAGCAATACTTCTGCTTCGGTACCCACCAATCTGCTGGTGCTGGAGTGCATATCAGTTGTGAAGGTAGCGTTTTCAGCCCAAACACCCTTTTTTCTTCTCAGAGAAATGGGAAACCCATGGGCCACACCGGTATAGAGCATATATATCCCGATTTCACTGTAAGTCTTGAAAAAACATAAAATTAGTGAGATACTAAAAAGGCCGTTTAAACTAAGTTACCTATTTGTCATGCCCTGCTTTACCCCTTCCCTCCAAAAAGCCCTTCTTCCTGGTCTGAGTGCTGAGGTTACTATAAATACGTCTTTTTTCTTTTTTTTTCTTACTGAATGCAGTCTTTTCAACATTATGTGTTGAAAAGAACACAATGGATAACATGTTTTTGAAAAGATGAAAGTACTTCTGTGGTTTAAACACTTGCCAATCTGAAATGTATTGTGGCTTTTTTCCGTACTCTAGTGAATAATTTTGTGTTTGGACACCTGCAATAGCAGGAGAATCTTGTTCTGTTCAACAAGTATTTTATGTAAAGGAATTGGCCAGCTTTCATGATTTTGCAGTATTTAGTAATGCAGATATTTAAAATTAATATCTTGCTAAAGAATTGTAGCAGGTTTTTTGGTTTCAGAGAGAAAGTGATTTTGTAGTCTGAGGAATATGTCGAAACAACTTAATGATAAAGCTTGAAAGGGTAAAAAATTGTTTTACTGAAAAAATTGAGGTTGCGCCAGCCATCACAGTAAGCATTTCTTTTCTTGACGAAACTGCATGGAATACCTAATTGTCAAACTTCTGCAGAAGTCAGCTAACATTTCCAATGTACTCTTGTATCAAAATCCAATGAGAGAGCAAGAAAGATTTCTTTTTTTTTTCTTTTCTTTTTTTTCTTTTCCTGCTTGGCTGCAAAACACTGCCTTTCTCTGCCTCTGATTCCCTTACTGCTTTCTTCTTTGTTTGTAAGTTCAGCATATGTCAGTGTCATTTCCTCTTTTGCCCCATCCTACCCTCTTTCCATCTTCTTCTGCCTTGTAGGTGTTCAGTATGTTTTTGGAGACACTGGTGGACTTCATCCAGGTCCATAAAGAAGACCTGCAGGACTGGCTGTTTGTACTGCTGACACAGCTGTTGAAAAAGATGGGTGCTGATTTGCTTGGGTCTGTACAAGCAAAAGTTCAGAAGGCACTTGATGTCACAAGGTAATGAGTTCATAAAAAAAGTAATTTTTAAAAAAACCCCAACACTAAAAACCAAATACAAACCTTTGTGCTACTTCCAAGTTTTGGGGGTTTTTTTAGTGTGCTATGAGATACTTGGAAAAATGTAGATCTAATAACAGAACATGAAACTTCAGTAAACCTTGCTGCTTAAGCATTTTGCTTTCCTAAATGACTCTTCATTGAAAGGGTTTGAGTCCTTAATGCTGAACAATTAATATGATCCTACTTACCTGATTCCAAAATGTGCATCTGAGCCATGTAGGTTCGTTGTCTTGCCTTGTGTTCAGTGATGCAGTGCTTGTGTTTGAACTTCTTTATTTTGATATAAAAATATTGTTGCAATATTCATCTCTCTGCCAGCAGGCTTTTAAGGAGCTATGGCAATAATGGATTTGATTTCTGTCTTCCTTCCACTTTCCCCAAACTTCACGAATAGCCTGATTCCAAAATGATCTTACATGATTTTGGGGGCCATCAGAGCTGCCTATCCCTGGCCAGTATTATTTCTAGATGAAGGCTAGATTTTTAAATAGAGTTGAAGGGACTCTGGGACCTACTTCTCATCCTCCGTTCTCTGAAGTACAGGACAGTCTAAGCAGTCTAGGCCTCTGCTGAACCTATTCATGTGGCAGATCAGTGAAATCAGGGGAAAGGTATGGTGTATGTTGTGGGGAGAGAAGGGAGTATGATCTACTATATCTCTTTTTTTTGCTGCTGCAGCAGAGCCCTTGAAGGTCATACCCCGAGTGTGAGGAGATGCAATGTGGGAGAGCGGAGGCAGCCCAGGGTAGAACAGGATGGTTCAGAGAAGTGTGCAGGAGGAGTCTGGTGTATACCTTTAGCAGTACTACTGCCTATTAATTTGAGGATTGCATAGATTTAGAACCAGAATACAACTGTATCATCATTATATCATTCATTATTACTTGCATTATCTATTCTAGCTATAATTGCTTCAAAGCAGGAATTTCTTAATTTTTGTCCTTTACATGCTAGTTGAATGTTTCTGAAAGTCAGATACAATATCAACAAAATGGGTAGAAATTTTTTTTCTTTCAGAAGTACTAAAGCTTTTCTCCACTGAAAAGAATGAGGGCTTATTTAGTGCCTCTCAACAGGTACTAAAAGAAAATTTCATGTAACTTAACACGATTTGATTTGTTTGTTTTACAGGGAATCTTTTCCAAATGACCTCCAATTCAGTATTTTAATGAGATTTACTGTTGACCAAACCCAAACACCTAGCCTGAAGGTAAGAATTTTCAGGCTTCCATTGCAAACATAAATCTTCATTGATAGACATTTGCTTGTCTTAATATTTGAATTTGGATTGTTATTTTTGTTTTGTTTAAAAAAAAAAACCACCAAAAAAAGGTTTTCAATTAGTGGATTTTGTTTTTGTAAACTTTCAGACAGTCAAGCCAGCACTACAGGACCAGCTTCGCTCTTTTT
>JANHGO010002041.1:0-31593 GCA_024606505.1 Aquila spilogaster
GTGGGAAATGAACTTTACAAAGTAATTACTTTTGATCTTGACAAAATCTATTCAAAGGCCTTCAGGTAAACATCAGCTTGATGGGTGCACTGTGGTTTGCAACAGTTATGTGTCATGCTTAATGGAATTGTGATGTACGTTAAAACTTACAGATGGTCCAGGGAATTACAAAAACTATTTAGGAAAAGCAGTGTGAACTGCTTGTAATCTATCCAGCAGAAAATCAGCAAGAGTTGCTTTCCATTTGCTTTTATTTTTGTGAAAGGAAAGAAAGGAACTTGAAACAATAGAAAGAAAACAATAAGTCTTCTAATTCCTAATGGTAGGAATGTATTCCACCAACAAAGATGTTACTGTGTGAAACACACACTTCTACTTAGCCCCACGTTTTCAAAAGAACTATTTATTCACTTACATAGATCATATATTCAAATATTTTGAAAGATGTCTTAGAGAATTGCTCTGGAGTTCTAGATGCAATAGTTTTGTAAACACTAAGGAAATTATATACTTTTAATATCTCCTGAGCTCCTTCTCAAAAGAAAAAAAAAGTGGTTGACATGGAAAATACTATCAGTTCTTTTTGAACTCACAGGGTTGAGGACAGTTCCTTTTCACTTCTGTTCTTCCTTTGGTTTCTATAGCTCTGCTTATCAATGTGAATAACAGATCTTGTTTTAGGAAGAGTTTGCAAAACTTTTCAGCAGGATATGGCTAATGGAAAATCATGTATTTTCTATAATAGCATCAGTTAAACTCAATTTTAAGTAAGAAATAATGATAAATCTACATCAGAGTGATAGTTTACTCCCTCCAAAAAAATAATTTTACACACAAAAAAAAACCGAGAACATTTTTTTTCATAAGGCCACAAAGAGTACTGTTTTTCACACGTCACTGCGTAGCCACTTTGGTGCTGAAATTCTGCACTAGCACTTCTTGAAGTTGGATTTCCAGACCACTGTGGTTGTACTGCTGGATGCTATCAGATAGCATAACAATCCACATGAAATTGGCTGCATTCTACATTTCTGAATATAAAAGTCTGAAAAGCACATTTGGATCATCCAGAATGAAAAGCATTCTGTAAATGTAAATGATTATAAATTGATGCTGTTGAATCTGAGTAAAATTTACTGTGAACAACAGACTTCACATCTCTTTCACACACGAAAGCACATATACATGCAAAGAAAACTGAGCATAATGAAGCATTCCAAGGAGAATAATTAGTGTCAAATAGGAACACGAGAAATTGAAAGCTCCATATTACAGAGAGCAGCACTGGAGAAGTTAGTATGAAATGTTTTATAGGCATATTTTCCTTATTGTACTTTAACAACATGAAAAAAGTAAAGCAAATTCAGATGCAAGCAGTATACTTGGTCTGGTAGTTGTTTTATGACTCTAATGATTTTATCTTCTCATTTCTTCATAGATAAGCAGCAATAAAGAAAAATTGGCCAATAAAACATTACTTCTTAATATTTTACATATGCTGCCTACTATAGGTTACATTCTCAGTGTTCCTAAATAAAATTTTTCTCATTTAATGATCTCTGTTATTGGTTCTTATGTGAGGAAACAGAGCTGAGAATTCGAGAATGAAGAGTCTTCCAGATGGAGCTTACACATTAGCATTTAATATTTATGACATGGAAAGGCCACCATGCAAAACTTTACACCAGCTGAATGAAGAGTAAATTTAGAAATTAGGGCTTGATGATGCTCGCTTCCTGCTGTGGATGTTACAGTCCAGGAAGAGAAAAATAAAATCTGGGGGAAAGAGATTCAAATTTGGGGTAAAAGTTCCGAAGAAAATATTGTTTAACAACTTGTGCTGTGCTTGGGAACCACATTATCGCACTAACAGTTGTACTAATGTAGAAAAACAACAACTACCTATTTCCAAAGGGTCTACTTGCTGGCTCTCTACTTGTTATCTCATATTTTAAATTCTTATTAAACGCACACGTGAGAATTAAAGTATGCCAACATAATGGTACCACCTTCCAAGCAAAGCAGACTCTCATCCTGGGCCAACACATTATCATTTGTGAAGGATCATAGATGGGTCTCGAGCACAGACCTCAGATGCAGTGTCACTAACAAAGCAGCACTGGAGAACTGGATTTTGAAGGATGTCTTGTAGAGGAAAGGCATCAACTTTGGAAAGAAGGCAAAAGTTCAAAAAGTCCTGAAGGATATTTCAGACTTTTTTTTTTTTACTAAGAGCTTGTTGCTTTAGAGTTCAATATCAATCAATGCTATAAATAAATAAATAAGAAAGTTGTCTCTTCATGTTACTGGGGAAATGGAAGAAGATTAAAAAGTAATGGCTCCAAAACAAAGTAGGGGAATGGATACTCTTTGGTAGCAGGAATGTACCCTAGGAGAGGATCCTGTGGCAGAAGCCTCTCTAAGCCCCCTTTTGCCTTTGGCTCTTCCTTCCCTCCTCCTCTCACTCTCTTGACGTTTGCTTTTCACTGGCAGCCATGGGAATAGTGTAGCATTTACTTTGAGCCAGCTGGAAAAAAAGGATGGCAGTTTACAAACTCAGATTCCATTTTAAATTTTCAGCCTCTATTTCCATCCTCAGATGCATCTTTTCTTCCAGTTTATTTGCTTTTCTATGTTACATTTTGTTCTAGTTTTGCTCAAGTGAAGTCTTGCAAAAGAAGAACAAGTGACGGTTTCATATAACTTCTCCCAGGAGGTTTCTTTTCCTTTGTGTAAGGGATCTGGAATCCCTCAACAGAGGTAATGTGGGCAAATCACTGCAGGTGGAGCAGTGACAAGCCCCACAGGATGCACTGTGCAGAAGGAGGTGAGAACAAATGTCAGCACAAAGAGGCTTTCAGTGCTGGTGAGAGCACTGTGGCCTAGTGTGCTTCTGAGATGCTGTTAAAAGGTGAAAAACGCTGTGAGAGTGTTTCCCAGCAAGTAGTAAATGCACATACATAGGAACATGCAGATGATGTGTGTAAACTTCTGATGTGAATCACCTATGCACACAATAGGATGTTCCCAGAGATGTTTGGAAACGGGGATCCACTTTTGATCTTGAGGAAGAAGCATACTGGAAACTCTCCAGATTGTAAGAGAGCCAGCAGTGGGAGGAAAGCACAGAGGGAGGAGGAAGGCAGGGAGAGAGGAAGGACCACACTACAAAATTATGTAATAGAGTTGATATTAATTTCTAGTTCCAAAAATGTGCAAATAGTACTGGGTAAATATTGTAAGGCAATGAACAGCACTTTCAACTGTCATTTTTATGATGTGTAATGAACTAGGCCAGCTTGACAGTCTATTTTTCTCTATTTGCTGACTCAGAAATGTGCCCTTTTCCATTTAGTATTTTCTTAAGCCCTGTATTAAAAAGGAAGGACATATAGTTTTGCCTTTTAGCTAGATTCAGAATTCTTCAAACAATAAGGCAGAGTTTTCCCTACAGAGTCAGTTTTTCAGAAAGGGTAATGCTTTGAAGGATAAAGAGGTTTTCTCACTGCTGGGACAGAAGAGCCCGATGGGTAGAAGCTGCCATATGTATGTGATCAATCAAAGCATCCCCATGCTGGCCCCCAAACCAATGGTGCTTTAACCTCCCTATGGTGGACATTCTATCATGAATGCTTTGTTCCAGTATCATCAAAATCAGAATATGACTCTATGGACATGCTAATCCTCTGATAGAGATGATTACGGTTAGTGCCATTTTCACAGTCTACACAAAAGATCACAAAGTTCTGGTTGAAGAAGCTGTGCCTGTGAGCAAACTTTATATCGTGAAGCAGTTATAGTAAATGGACACCTCCTGCTAATGTTATCCTTTCTGCTAGAAAACAGTTTGCCATTGTAATGGGTTACTCAGTATGATTATGGAGGAGTTTTGAGAAATCAATCACTTTTAACAGCCTATTTTATACTGTTGTATTTTTTACCTAAAATGAACTGACTGAACTCTATTCAGAATTGGCTTCAAAATCATATGGCAGATAATTCAATAAGGTGATTGTAATCCAATCCCCTTTTCCACAGCAATGCTGCATTGACATCTCCAGGTTACACTATAGATCGTACAGCTCCCAGTATACACAGCACAGCATTTTTTGCAACTGCAATGTCACAGCTCTGCTCCAGGACCAGTAGACAAGCATTGGTAAGTTAATGCAGGTAACAAAGTGCTACGATAGTCAAATATAAATCAGCCCCATTTTAGTGTAACTCATAGTTTTCAAAAGATAAAAAACAATAATAAGCGAATAATAACTAATAATAACAAAAAAATTACTTCCAATAATAAACAGAAAAGTATAGTAAAATATTAAACTGCAGTGCTGCTCCTCTGCAGCTTGTTCTAAATCTTTACATAGCCTTGCAGGTTACCTCTTGCTACTTGCCCACCTAGCCTCACATTTCATATCATTTCAACACTCTTTTGACACTGTGCTTATCCCATCTTGCCCACTTATCCATCTTGTTACACAGTCAACTCTGGAGGCAGTGAAGACTAAAGCATCGAAAATCTGGCACCAAGTAGTACTGAGCAAATGCTTGTGCACAAAACTAAAACTTTTTTCCCCCAGCATTCCATGCCAAGAAAAAAGGGTTTTATTTAGGGTCAATTCAAGCAGAATTTATTTTCTCCTCCTTTGGCGGTTGTACCAAAAAAAATAAAAAAATCAATTATTCACAGAGTCCTGATAGCCTTGCTTTAGCCACCAGGGAACACTGTTCCACTAATGATTTTTTGGAGTTATTTTGGTTTAATAGTTAAAAAGGCTGCATCTGAGTTAAGCCAAGAGCCTTTTGTAAGGTTTGTGTGTCAGCATTACACTGCCTTTACTTTCTCTTCTCTAAAGTCAGATTGTTTGAAGCCTAATACTGTGATCATTTATTTACACATAGCCCAGAAGGAGGCAGTTCTGGTTGTTTAATATGCAATACAGCTTTCTGCGAGTGATTGTCTGTGGGCTGCACTGTCCACACTAGACATATGCTTTAAGTTTATTGTGCAGAAAGGGATGTTGTTTTCACCAAGACATTATAATTTTGTAATGAACTAATTTTCATCTTAACCTACTCATGGGTGATATACTGGTAGTGAATATAACTGTTAGGCCCTTGTGGGCTTTTCCAGAGCTACTGCAGGAGCA
Source organism: Aquila spilogaster (assembly GCA_024606505.1). Classification (NCBI taxonomy): domain Eukaryota; kingdom Metazoa; phylum Chordata; class Aves; order Accipitriformes; family Accipitridae; genus Aquila; species Aquila spilogaster. Next base: position 5,157 of record JANHGO010002041.1, read on the forward strand.
TTCAGTACTTTACAACTCCTGAGATTGTTTTCATACGAACCATGCCAGTAGAAGAGTAAATACTGGAAGAAGAATAATTCACATTACTTCCCAAAGAAAAAAAAAAAAACTTTTTGTTCAGAAACAGAAATCGTTTGAAAATACAAAGCTGTAATGAAACGCTCTCAAAAATTACATGACGAATATTTTAAGTATCTCGGAGTATACACCCCCTTCTCTTCCCCTCCAGTCTTTCAGGATAATAAAGGGAATTTGCAGCAAAATGAGAATTCAGACTATGTTACTTCGACAGCTACCAGATCATTTTTCTCTCCTCCATTTCTTCTCCTTCCCTTCCACATGCAAGTTCAGTATGTTCTCTTCTGAACTTCCCTTTCCATGAGTTCACAGGAATGTTTTGGAGAGGCTAATGTATTTTAAGAAAGACTCCAGTCAAAGTTTTCATAATCTGTTCCTCCGCAGCAATGAATCTATAAAGGTAGTGGTGATAAAATGTATAAAGATTGTAAAGTAGATCTACTCAAGTTTCATGTATTCAAATCTCATAGTTAACCAGCTACCCAATCTGACTGCTTCTGTGGGTTATATATGAATAAACTTTAGGAAACAAGAATTTGTCCAGTAAGTTAAGAAGCTATCTTGAGAGCAGCTGAAAAAGTGGCTTTAATTTTTTAACTGTATGTAGGTTAGTGACATAATGTGGGTTTTATTGCTGTATCATTGGTAAGATGTGCTAACTTATCTTGAATCTTTTTCCTAGTGTACTTGTCTTGTGGTATTTCCAAGTGCAAAAATTGTCATAGCTGATGCTTGCTAAATGCAAATTACATGCAAGCTGTTAAAACAGAGCCTGAAGGCATGCATCAGGGTGTTGAAGGTTGTACATGTTTCCTTTGGTTTGAAGGAAGGGAGCAATTATGTATAGGATTGATTCAATTTATATCCTACACGTAATGCAGCGTAACTGGCATTTTACCAGGTATTTCTAGAGTGCATCTCACTAGTGAAAACAAAGTTACTTCTAATCCCAAATCTTGTCTCCCTTCACTGCAGTGCAGAGCATATCCTCTGAAGAAGTTTGTAAACTGCCTTTTTTCTTGGTAGGATTCAGTATATTCATGCAAACTGGCACTCAAATAACTTGTATAAATAGCTCCCCACCATTGAGATCACAGAGAGACTGGAATATTGTACAGAAAAATAACCAAGCACCATCAGCCACAAAAAAAAAACAAAAATAAAATCCTTTGATGTTCGCAGGAAGAAAGAGGAATTAACTAACTGCTATAGGAGTGCTATCAAGAAGAACTCTTCTTGCAGCTCTCTGTTATCTTCTTCTTGTTTCTATAAACACACTGGTCATGGATGTGTAAAACTATATAAGCAGGCACACACAATAACTTTACATAATTATGTTACCTCTTGGTAAAATTATAACATTAATAAACCATGTGAATAATGGTTTAACTCTGAAATGAGGCAACTCCTTGATGGACATAACCAACTCACTTTCTTCCTACAGCGGCAATACTGGATGAATTCCATGCCAGCTGTGTTACTGGAGACTCAACAAGAAGAGGATCAAGATCACAAATCTGAAGCAGAGTATATATTAACATCTGCAATTATTTTTGGAGAAGGTTATGATCCTGAGGTGAAGTTTTGCGTTAATCTGCGTCCATCCAGACGGTATGATTGGCTGTTTTTCTCCCTTGAAACCCTCAAGGGGGTTTTTTGCTGGTTCCGGCGCAAACTCATTACTCAGCATCTGTTTAACCTTTTAAATACCATTTCAATTTCAGTAAGAATATTTTCCGCACAGTTTATCACCTCAGCCTTGTCATTCCCTCCATCTCATTTCCATTCATGCCAAACAATTACTTTGACATATATCTGTTGAGGATCTGGTTTGTTATCTCCTTTAGAACATCTTTTTCTCAAATGTCAAAACAAACGTTAGTATGCTCAGCTGTTCCACAGAAATTTGCAAACTAATGGACCTTTCACTCTAGAAATAAAGGACTGTAATTGACTATTTTAATGTAGTTAGGAGGATGTGGAAAGATGAATGAATGAGAATGATACATCTTCTACCAACAAAGAATAACGCTGAGAGAATGTAGGGGGAAGTGCATAATTAGTTTTAGTTTTCATCAGAGAAGACACTTAGCTTCCAGAAGGTCTGAACTAATACAATTTGGATATGTAAAGTTTTCAAAAGAAATTTTTAATGCTCATCTATAAGGGTAAGCATTGAGAAAGATGATTTGCACAATGCATATTGGAAGTAAAATAAGTTGGATGCATTTTTGCCAGACCTTTATCTAAAAATGTTTCTATTTTCTTATAAGGTTAAATTATTTTAAATTATGTTTACATGCATTCTTACAGGAATTTCTTTCAGAAATAGCATCTTTCTAATTTTCTGCTCTGATAAGTCCTTGTCATGGGATCTCCTGCCCATGAAATGAATCATGTCGTATGTTGCTACCAGTGGGCATGATGTATCATAGCAACGACCATTAATGCAGAAAATCCAAACAGAAAAAAGACACTTGACAAGCTCTGAAGTGTTATTCTGGAAGACCTCTTAGGAAGATCCTTAACTATTGAATTAAAAAAGAAAAAAAGATAGGATTTCAAAAACATTTTCAGCTTCTGCTTCTGTAGAAATCATATGCCTAAATTTTAAGCCAAACAGTCCTCTATGACAAGAACCTGAACTTTGCTCCAGTATGCAATACGAATGTGAACAAAAGAGGCTCCCCATAGCTGAAGAAATGCTGTCTGTTGGATCACATATGATCATAAGCCCGGTATCTCAATGAGAAGATCAATTTTGGGAAATATGGAGCAGAGGTTAAAATTTTATCTGTCTTTTTCACAGATCTGAAGACCATGCCCAAACTCAACCAAATTCAAACAGCTTTTGAGTTTTAAAAACAATCAATGTTTGTTCCTCTTTTTTTTGCTTATATCTCATTTACATCTCATTATGAAATAAGTTTATGCACAGCTGTGAGGAAGCACAGGCAAGAGAAACATTTTTCTATGTAAACTCTCATTTCTGAGGGTCAATCAGCTTTCTTTAAAATGGGATTTCTTCTACATATTTATTGTAAATATAAATATATAAGTACTAAACAGAATACGTAAGTGCCTGAAGATGAGATAGAGATAATGAAGTTGAGGTCTACCTATGTCAACATTTTGGTAAAAATACCTCAAAACTGTTTGAACTAGCACTCCAATTACTTATCCTAAATAGTTGTGAGAAACTGGCAGAGGTAGAAATGGGTATCTTGTCTCCTGTAGTGCAAAATTCTAAACATTAAACTTGATGTCTATCACTTTTTCTGACTCAATTTCCAGACATTATTTTCCTGATGATTTTGGAGCGATTTAGCATCCATCCAGCTGTAAGGACGGTAGAAATGGAGGGAATTTATGACAGATGCTGTCAACTAAGACAGCAAGTACAGAGAGAAATAGTTTTTGCAAAAATCTTGCAGTCATGTCTCCTGTCATAAATGCTTCCATCACTGATTCACAGCAGCCCAGCGGTAACCAGGTAGACTACAGACCACTGCTACAAAATCCAGGAAATTGTAGTGGTGAGAGACCCTTCTCACCAGCGCACCAGCTGTTCTTCCTGTGCAAGGATATGAAATTGTTTTGTTATTTACATTAAAAAAGTCAAGCAAAGGTCCAAACGATGGTGATTTGTGCTTATTAAGATCTAATGCATCATCAGGGAGATTTTCAACATAACTAGAACGCAGATGCTCAAAACGTACTTTAGAAGTAGAGAGGCCTGTGTGGGAACAGGCTGCATAGTGTAGAGTCATTAATACATTTGCAAGTTTTTTCCTTACAATGCAGCGGTTAAATAAGCTTGCTTATACTTCATCCTTTTTAAATTCAGTGGGATTTCTTTCCCAAATAAACAAATTCTTTTCAACTTGTCTGCCATGGCTCAGGGTCAATATTGTGAAGAGGTCAATTGTATAACATGGGCATACTGGGACTCCTGTATTTCTTGGATTATCTTTATTTAATTTCTACTCTTAAGATACTATGATCTAAAGTCTTGAAAATGCTGCTTTAAATAGCAGAAAGGATGTGGTGAAGTGCTGGAACAGGCTGCCCAGAGAGGCTGTGGATGCCCTGTCCAAGGAGCTGTTAAAGACCAGAATGGATGGAGCCCTGGGCAACCTGGTCTAGTACCAGATCTGGAGATTGGTGGCCCTGCCTGTGGCAGGGGGGTTGAAACTTCATCCTTGGGGTCCCTTCCAACCAAGGCCATTCTATGAGTTTCTATGATTCTATGAAAGGATCTGTCTCTCACCCCACAGAAAAGTTTAATGCTATTGATAAAGAAAAGTAAATATGGAACTGTGCTGATTAAATACTAAGTTTGAGGAAAGTTATGGCAAATTGAAAGTGAATACAATTTGTTTGTTAACAACTAATGGTTTGAAATAATTTATCATAAAAACAATTCCCGGAAAACAAAAGGCACTTATGAGCAGGCAACTTATAAAATGTAACTTGTTTATCTAATAAACTACCCTGAGGCCAACAAGTACATTAGCATTGCACAAACTTTCTGACTTATTCATCATCACTATTTATTATTAAAACTTTATCTGCTTCAACTTAGTGAATAGCTGCCTTGGGATACGCTGCTCAGAGCAGAAGGAACAAAATAAAGTTTATGCAATTTGCATAATACTGTACAATGGATATTAGCTCAGAACAATATGAATCCCCTGGATCATTTGCACAGCCCCTTTGGTGTTTAATGTTGGTAAATATTTAACTAACAGCAAGCCTATATAATTATGAAGATTCCTCTTCCTAATCCACACAGATTGTACAAAATGTTGTAAATCATATCTATTACATAGTTTTAGCTAGACTAAGAATAGACAGATGATTTAGATACACTTGTTGCCTTATCTGGGAGTTTTATGATTCGTCATTCAAGAATCTGTTGGCGTACAAGCAGAATACACACACAACTGAGAACTGCGTAGTGTATACACTGCACATGACTTAAGATGGGTGAGTACAGCATGCTTTAAAAGCTGAGGACCATTTTCTTCATTGTTCTGTTTCTTTTTATTCATATTCACAAATTCTATGTAAATCAGTGCTATTAACTTAATCTGGATTAATTTTGTACTGATGTGGAAGGCATTGGGCAAAAGGGAATTAGATGAGGTTTTTTTACAGAGTTGGGGTCACACTCAGAAGAGACCTCCCCATGTACATTTAAGGGCTTGATTCTCAAAACTGCAGAACACTGTAATACATGATATGCTGAGAAACAGCAGAACTCTCACAAATCCTAAGACTGCTACTGCGACTCTGATCTGAAACTCATGGCCTTCATAAATCACTTGTTTGCACATGCACATCTGTTTTTTTTTTTAGTATTTCCCTCTATGTTATGTTCTTTAAATACCAGTTCCATCCAGTACTGAACAGAAGCTGCTCACATGAATGTCAACAAAACTGGGCTGTTTTCTATGTTACACAAAATGTTTAGTAATCACAATAGTTCATAACCTTTTCTATAATCAGAGCTATGCTTATTTTGGGTCTGCAGATAGATGCACACTTCTCTACTACTGTAATAAACAAAATTACAATCAAATCAAGATGCAGATAAACTGATTCTTACTGTGCTGGTGGTTCAAAGTATATCTAGATCAACATAGCTAATTTCAAATCCACTTCAGAAACTAGTCCAATATCACTATCTTTTATTTATTTATTTATTTGTTTGTTAAGTGGTATAAGGTACAGAAAATTATTTTTAAAACACAGCTCATCTTTTACATATAAGTATATCACCCATCTCAACATGTTTAGGTAAACCCAGCACACAAACCTGTACAAACCTTGTTAATCCACTGCTTCCATTGTGATCAGGAAAGTGTAAATGAAACAAAGGGAGAAATAGGTGTTTTGATGTATCTTGATGTCACTTGTATTTTGATGTCACTTTTTTCCCTTAAAGACAGGCACTGAGATTTAAATAGATTTTTTTCAGTTTGTTTTAAAATAGAGTAAAATGAATACCTGTGCAGTAAATAGAATTGCTCACCCTTGAAGAGTGATTATGTTTCTTTCACTCATGAGAAAGACCTTCATAATTCATTCATACCTGAGGGTCTTGTGAATTATGGGTCCTTCACACTTTTGAAAGGAACGTAATACTCACCCTTCATGGATGACATCTTCTATATGTATTTAAATTGTAAAATTAAACTGTGAAGGTTTTGAAGGCATATTCGACATATAAAACATAAATGCAAGCACACAATGTTTCCCTCTCCTGCATGGAGGGTCTGTGAGACTTTAGGAGAACATGACAACATGAAATATTATAGTGGAAGCCAACATAGGATGTGCTGTGTGCAAGTCAAGAGAGAAGAAATAAGAACTAAGTTTTGCATTCATCCGTGTCAACAGGATTCACTGTTACAGTTTTCTTGGCAACGCTTTGGACGTATTTCTTTAAAACTTTCAAATTACTAATATAACCTGAGAATTTTATTTAAGAGTATCAGTATCATGTCAACAAAATATCCTTGATGTTTAAGAAACACTTTACACACTAGAGATGCTTTAAAAAGTAGAATCTCCTATAGAAGACAGTGAAGGGACATGACAGAGGAGTAAGAACTTCTTAGAACATTTGTGAATATTATTCTGAAAATATCACACAGATGCTTCATTTTATTAAGACTTCAACACAGTTCACCAAATTTCCTCTGTGTTCTACTTAAAGTTTACTGTTAACTTTTACTTAACTGTAACAGGATACTGTTTAGGTGCTTAAATTACGCTGCCATACGCTCTCTTTCAAACTAATTCCCAAAAGTCCTCATAGAAGAGCAAGACAATGAAAAAATAAATTTTTAAACATTTTAAGATCATACCACAGATACTATAAGGCATATTACCATCACAAAGTGTGCTTCTGCTGGAGATTCAAGATTATATAGATGTCAAAAGTGCTTATCAGCCATCATTCCTTGGGCTGGCCATTGCAACAGTTTCAGGAAAAACAGACACCATCCTGTCCACCAAATACTTGTAAAACATAGGGATATCCAGTCAAGGTAAGGAGTTCATTCTGCTGTGGTCTGTGTGAAATGGTTTCACATGGATTGCCACATGGGCAAACTTGGTACTTCAGCAGGGCAAGGAGAAGGGGTGATCCAGGCAGAGTTCACTGCCTCACTCCCTCTGCATAGGCACTGACCACACAACTTCATCAGCCTCTAACCTGTAATCTCATGTGCCTCCATCACCTTGAACAGCTACTCTGACTTCAACAGACAGAAAAAAAATGGCTTGGCAATTAAGCACATGTAAGTATCTGGAAAGCTGCCCAAATAAAATTTTTTGTCAATAGCACATACAAATGTTTTCTACGGATATGACTTGCCTGCTCACGACCCTGTATGCGCCACTAATAATTGTGATGCATTCGAAAATACAGTATGTTACCATATTTATGACTAATGAGCACAGATATTTTGGAGAAAAATAAGAGGACAGTTGTTCAGAAACATTTTAAATGAATGTACAGATTGTCGCAGTAGAAACATAACCGTCTGCCTAGAATGATCCTAGATTATAGACAGAGATCACCTGTGAGACTACCAAAGACACACACCAGTCAGCATCTCCTGGCTGGAACCATGCAGAACATCATAAAGGAGGGAGCAGGTCTGGACGGAATGCCAGTTCCAAAATAAAACAATTAGAAGGAACAATTAACTCATTCATTTTGTGGAGAGGTCTTGTCAGCACATAGCCTGAGTAACATTAAAATGGTGGTTAGCAGTGATTCTAATATATTAAGGCAGCATCAAATAATTCTGTTTTATTGAGCTCGTTACTGCACTTCTGCATTCCCAACACTTTAATCTATTACCGGCAGAAAATATTAATGCAATCCTTCAGACAGGAAATCAGCACTGTCCTTTCGTAATGCCCTTAAGTCCTCCAAGTTCTCTATACACACGATAAACTACAGATCCTGTATTAAAGTTTGGCTAAAGGCCTGAAACAAAACATGTCTGGGCAGTCTCAAGCTGACACATAAAGTTGTGGTCATAAGTCTGTGTGTAGCAGGAATCTGTGCAACAAAATAATACTAAAGAAATGTGGGTAGAAGAAGACACTGATTGGAATTTGCTAGTGTCATTCAGAAAGCTAAGAGAACAGTGCTTTCCCAACCTCCTTAAAATAAGGCAGAAAAGATTAAATGCTATATTCTTCTACTTTTTCTTTCATTTATGGTGTTTCTAAACAGGTGATGAGTCAATGAGGGACATCTTTTGGTGGTCAGATATGGGCAGAGGTAGATGGAACATGAGTGGCCTCATAGAGATGAATTAAATCTCTGATCCAATAACCTGTTATTGGTATTGACCAAGAACAAATTGTATTCTCTTAGTATCGTAAAGCAAAGAACAGGGAAGAGATTGTGACCCCAAGGCTCAACATAAAAGATACTAAATGAAGACTTTCATTCACCTGATGGGAGGAAAAACAAGAACCTTTTAACTGAAGGGAAGGATAATGAAAGGAAGGAGGAGAAATTGAAGCTTTTGAGGAGAAAACAATACGCTTTAATTTTTCTTAGGACAGCGGGCAGTTAGATGAAGCAGAAACAAGCCCTTCCTTTCTCATTTCCAGGGAGAGAAGGGCTAAGAGAATGTTTCCTAATCCTTATAGAATGCCCCATTTTACTGAGCATCTTGATGGACTGCTGAGCTGAAATTTTGAATGAAGTTTTCTTCTTAAAAGTAAAATTAAAGGGGACAGGAACAGGGGCACTGGCACAGGCTGCCCAGAGCAGTGGGCATGGCTCTGAGCTGCCGGAGTTCAAGGACTGCTTGGACAATGCTCTCAGACATAGGGTTTGGATGGTCCTGAGTGGAGCCAAGAGTTGGGCTCAGTGGTTCTTGTGGGCCCATATTAACATGAGATATTCAGTGATTCTATGAAAAAGCGTGTAAAATGAATGGAGACAGAAAGATTATGAAAATATCCACTTTTTAAAGGAGATCGTTTGGTTTTCAAATCTTCCAAGTTCTGTAGAAAAGCTTAAAATGCCATATATTACATAGGAAATATATTTAATTTTTGGAAATATTTACTACTGACACAAATTAGCAGAGTTTTCTATAAACAGGATGAGAAAGCAAATGTTGCTTTGGCAAGATTTAAGAGGAAAGTGGTCCATAAGCATCTTTTTCTTACATGCAAAGACTAAAGCTACACGTCTCATGAAACACTTGTGGTTTACTGCTTATATAACCATTTTGCACCCTAAGAGAACCAATGAAATAGTTGTTTGGCCTCACTTTTTGACTCACACTCTGTGGTCTTACTATCTCCTTTTTCTGTATGGCTACCGAGACAGCGCTTCCTTTACTAATTTTTTGTCATGCCCCTTCTTGTAATAATAAAAAATAAATAAATAAAAAAATTATGATACAAATAAATATAATTTTTGGATTTTTCTTGGAAATTTCTCATGTTATTCTATAGCTGTTAGAGCACCTAAAAAAGACATATTCCAGAAGTGTTCACTTGAAGCAGTATTCTGTCTGCAAAACTGTCAGAAACAACTTCTTCAGGGACTGAAGCAAGTAAGAAATTATGAAGTTTTCTCTCAAAGTTTGTTTCTTCCAAGTAGATTAAATGAGAGGTTAATTGCATCCGTTACCTCCTCTGTGGGTAAAATCTCATGGATACAGATTCTTCTCTTTTATTTTTTTTGGCCAGCACACAACATCTGTGTTTTCAAGCAAGTGAGCCTTCTTAATGTGCAATGCAGGTGATGTTGTAACTTTCATTCTTGTAGCTTCTACAGCAAATGTACTCTTTAGTATTGCAGTAATTGAATTTAGAGGGAGTGGCTGACTAGAATCAGAAATCGACACCATTTCTAAACGAAGCATGTTGTGGGACATTTCAGGAGCATATTTGTGGACATACACATAACAATTAACATCAGAATTTTCAAAAATCTATGTCAGAAGTTCTGAAGTAATGTGCATGATACAGGAAACAGAATTGTTGAACCTAACAGAGAATTAATGTAGCATACAGGGAATTATTAAAAAAATACGGAGTTATGGGTTCTTTTTCTGATGATAATTTTTCCTTCACGTATCAGTTTCCAAATTACATTTACTTTGAAATATATACTTAATAAAAATTTACTATCATAGAAATCTGAATTTTGTTCTTAAAAATGAGATTTATGTTTGATGACACAGCTTATCCAATAGGAGGGACAGTTAAAAATATATTAGATGAAAATAACTGAAAAATAAATTCAAAACATAATTGATCAACTCAGTGGAACAACTTTGGTGTTTTAATTCAAACATTTTTCTTTTCTATTTGAACAGTCAAAAACGCTGGTGTGGAAAATCTTCTGCAACCATTAAACAACAGAGATGCCAGGGATGGCAAGGACGTAAAATCACGTCTGCCCAACAATATTTTCAGAGGTTTAGCTGTAAATGAATGTGAAAAATAAGCCTCAGCTTCCCTTTCACTGTCATCCATGGCTGCGTTTTGAAACACTTGGAAGGATTTGCTGTGAAAATGGCAGGTCTGTTCTTACTGATTGAATACACCTGGGGAATGCAAAGGGCTCACAAAGGCTAAGAGGTCTGGGAAGCCAAGCTCAGATGAAACTTTCAGCACTTTCATCAGACTTCCGAACAAACGAGAAGAAAAGAAATCAGATGAGTCCTTTTTTTTTTTTTTGCAAACCTCTTACTTTTCTGTAAATGTCTAAGGGTGAAGTCACAAGTATCTCCTATCATCTTTAACTGAACTTCCATGACATATCCTTCAATGAAGGGGATGTTGCGTCTGTCCTAGAGATGGCACTGTTGCATTTCTTCAATTACTGATAGAATGGTAATGGAGAAGTCCTAATTGGAGGGAAAAAAGAAAATTAAACTATGCATCAACTGCCATACTACAGTATTTGTAAAGTGGAAGTTGCTACTGAAGATAAAAATCTCCTCACCTTTCTTCCTGTCAAGTTCAGATATCTTTGTTGGTCTACCTAAACTAAGGAAAATGGAAACGATGATATTTGACTCTGTAGTAAATTATGTAGTAAATTATGTAGTAAATTGTAGTAAATTATGGCATTTTTCTTTGAAAGATGAATTTCTTCAAATACCTTCATTTCTATATGAGAAATCTAACTTAGAAAGATGAGTTCAAATACTAAGGCTCTAGTTACATTTATTCTATTGCTTTAGACATAACATCTTATTTTTATGCATGTGTGGGAGTGGGCATAAAAGTGTTACGTTCTGGGAGCAATACTGATGGAGCACACTAAATCTGAGACACTGGAGAACACCAGGAGTTTCAGCTTCCCACCTCATGTCATTGAGTAGCCGACAAAACAGGATGTAAAGCTCTATAGAGAATCAAACTTCTAATTTCAGCCTTTAAAACACACAAATCCCAGTTTTAGCAGTTTAGATTCCTAGTTTTGGAGCATTCCAATGAGGGAAACTTCTCCTTTTGGAAGTAAACATCTACTCAGCTGGTTAAAAAGCAAAGAGTTGGGCCTAACTGCTCATAAGATATCCAGGTATTCCCATAGCATGCATTGATCTTCCACCCATCTCATACTCCTAGGTATGGAACAGGCTGATTGATAAAAGGGGCTAAGGAGAAGGCCAGAGTTAGAAACAAGGAGAAAGAAACAGGGAGGAAAAAAAGCAGATTTCTCAGAAAGAGAAAGGATCAAAGCTAGACCTCTGCCTCTTGGCTTGCATGAGTAAAAGTGTAATGGCAAACAAACAGAGCAGAACATGTGAAATCTTGCTTTTGCTTGCTTGTCTGTGGTCAGAATCATAGAATCGTATAATTATAGAATCACGAAGGCTGGAAAAGACTTCCAAGGTCAAATCTTGTGAATTGACTGTTAGTTGCCATGATGAAACTGCATTCATTTGCCAAATAGAAGAGATGTATTGTGAGCATGAAGTGAACAGCTCTGTTCTCTCAACAGAGCCAAACTCTCTGCTCAGGTACAGTTTTTTTTTCTATTTTCTTCAAATAAAATCTACATATTATTGTAGGCTTGTATTTAAAAGCCAAGTCAAGCATATAGATCAGTTAAGAGTATTGAAATCATTGGAGGACACACTTTTTCTTACTCACACATGCTTACTTTTTCTCCTAAATATGATTTAATGGGGCATTTACGGATTGTTAGCAGTACTTTGCTGGAACTCAGTGCACAAAAATTAAATACCCAACTAATTGCTCTACAGGACTGGATCCTCAGTTTCATACTGCTTAAAAGAAATAGCTCTTATGGAGTAGAGAGAGTAATTCATGTTTTTCACAAATTAGAGTAATTAAAATGTCTCTCATAACTTCACTGTTCTAGAATTGTACATGGTTGGTCCATATAATTTTTAACATGTCTAGCTGACTTAGTGTTTTAAAAGTAACAGGTTTTTTTGCCTAAAGAATTTAAGAATAGGATAAAAATGATTGTATAAAGAAATACAAATACAGGACATAGTAGGCTACCATTATTAAGCTGAAATGCACTAAAGAGTGAGCACATTTAGGAAAGCAATCTTTCTTTTTTTTGGCTGCCAGAAGTAACAGCTGATTACTTTGTGCCCCTTATCTCGTGCTCATGTTGGAAAGCAACTGCATTGCAGCATCAGATGTAGACTCTTGAAGTCTTGGAAACAGACTGCTAGGCTCTAAAATGTAACTCTAGCATGATATTAAATGCATTTTGAATTGGTAAGGAGAAGATATGCTTCCATTATAATAAAACCTGGACTAACGTAGTTGCAAGACCTTTCCAAAACACTGTCCTCTTAGAAAAACATGGTCCTGTATAAACAGTAATTCTTTGTGATGAAAAATGGTGCTTACATTCTGTTCTGGGTTGAACAGGAAAAACATAGATGCATCTATATTAGGAAGCTTTGTGCTCCTTCCTTTATCAATGAGTACAATGCTTATGTTTTGGGAGAGTTTATAGCTGAAGTTTCATAATTAATTGTGTTAAGATGCTGCAGAGGAACAGACATTATCTGCAAAGACTAAGACAGATGAATCACTTCAAGGCATTCTGTCCCCTATTTCTCTTAGTACTGGAGGGTATTTTGTCCACAAGTGAAAATACAAATAACTTGTTAGTTCCGGGAAGCAAAATTCAATATTGTACCTGTAAACAGATATGCATTTCTATAGCAACTAATGCTTGCTAGTGCAGTCAAAGAATTCCCTTTATATATATATATATATATACAAACATAACAGTCCATCACTGTAAAAATAAATACCCAACTCTAGATAGAATGGTCAAAATTGCTCCTGGGTTCTCAGCACTGGATACACATTCCTTGGGGCACTCCAGCAATCCAATGAAGTGCTCAAACTGCATTTTTTTTATACTACCCACAGGCTGCTACTTGAAGAACAATATTTTTTCAGTCTTATAAAGGACTTCAGAGTTAAGTCTGATGGACTGTAATGACCATCTCATTTTTTCCCACTCTTTAATGTTTCAGAGATTCTCAACTGTGTTAAAAACAGAATGTTCATTAAAATGTGATGAGGTAACCGGTGAATATAAGGTTTTGGGAAATAACTCTTTGAGAACTTCTCATGGCCAAAACCCTGACTGTGTGGACACAGTATAAACCATTCTAGCTTGGTGGCACACATTATTAACAGTGAGTCCCAGCACTTCATCCGTTATCAATACTGCTTCCATGGAATTTAATATGATGCATCCTCAAGTCAGTGGAGAATACCAGGGGTGCTTTGTAGAAGCAGTGCAAATGAAAAATAACAGGGAAAACTCTCAGAAGATATTTAATTTGAGCTCAGAATCAGTGCAAATCCGGTCAGAAAATCACGATGCAGCAACAGGTAACTCAGTATCTCTAGCCTCATCTGCATTCCGGAAGAAACTGCTAAGCACACAGAACACAAAGCACAAGTCCTTCCAGTTCATGCTAATGATTTGTCTTGCTACTCCTCCCAGTGATCTTGGAATAAGAAGGCAGAGGCCACTGGTGCTCTGTATTTGAACTGTAAGTAGATTCATAGCTGAACTAATGATGGTTTGTTATAACATGCAGTATGCTGTTTAAAAGACTATCTCGTGAAAGGCAAAATGATGTCCTACCTGATTTCAGTAGGACTATGAACATACATATAACTGTGAGACAAACGTTTCGGGTAGCTCAAACAAATCCTACTTTTCATGATTCGGCATCATTTTGGAACTAGGAATACAGAGAAACACGAGTGTTAGCTTCAGTTTTCATGTTAAGCACTGCCATGAATTTGATCACCAACCTGAACAGTGTTCAGACACAACAGTTCAGTGACATAACCTCTTTACAGTCATGCCAGACTCTCAGATGAGTGCAGGTGTGGTGTTGAAAGGGAAAGGCAAAGCCTCTCATTTCTAGGGCAAGTAGCTATAAAATGGAAATCAGAATCCCAGGTACTTCATGTACTCAGCCCACCTGGCAGCTCCATTCATATCTAAAAACTGATGATAAAGACAGAATTCACAATTAGCTAGGGCCAAGGATGAAATGTTGGACATTACAGTGAAAATAGTTTATAAACTGCTGCTTTTCAAATGCAGTCTGACAGTGTTCCAGCAGCAAATACTTTGGCCTAGATTTTCAGCTGTGAGCAACACTGTGCAAACCCAGTGGCACAGAGTATGCCATGCTAAAATTGCTGTTTGTACTGATTTTAGCATATGATATCCCTGTCTCTAATAAATTATTTTAGATCTAGAAACAGTGAAATACAGTTTCATTAAGAACAAGTTCAGAACTCCCTAACTTCATGATAAGAAATCATATTACAAATAAACAGGAAAAAAAACATCATAAACAAGTGAAGCAGTACATAAGTTGTACTCTTAAAAGGTGTTTCCTTGAAGAACTACTTTGTCTATAGCACTGTGCAAATGCCCAACATCTGGTCCATATAAATTGCCATGAAGATTCATCATGCTCTCCTGAAATGTCGCCGTAAGAAACTGCAGTTGTACGAGTTGTCTGGGATGAGATACTGCTACAAATAAATCTGACAACCAAACAGCTACAGCAGAATGGATTGCATTTGATAGAGTGTCGGCTTGCTCAGTAAGCTGTGGTCTTTCATGGTGGAAATGAATGAATGAACAATTTTTGAGAAACAGTGAGAGTTGATACAGTCAGTACTGAAGAACAACTGTTCTAAACACCCCATGTATTTAGTACACTTTTAACTTCCTAGTCAAACAGTATGATCACTGAATCCTAATAGTACTGAGGTATAAAGTCTGAGAGCAAATCTAATATATCTGGATGTTTGTGTATTCTGAATTCTGTTTTATAGACTGGTCTAGAGATACAAAAACTACCCCCTGCTTAAATATGGAAAGTGATGCAGAGTGTTTTCTTTGCAATAACTTTACACGAATGATAGTTTCTAGGGATAGGGTAGTGTATCTACCCTGAAGTGTTCTACCAATTTAATGCAAATACTGTAAAATCACATATTGCCTTCTTCTGAAATAACTGTATACTCCAGGAATCTTCAGTTATCTTTTGATTATTAGTACCAATCACAGACTTCAATTAAGGATAGCATATCAACTTTAAAGTGTAGTATTGAGTTGCCTTTTAGACTCAGTATTATAATTGCTGTCTTGCTACCATTCCTTATTTTGCAGGCACAAGAGGCTTTGAAGCGAGTGCCTTGTTCATGAGCAGCAAAATGTTGAGCTGCAGTTCAGAAATCCTCACTGCTGTCTGAACTGCTCCTGTTCACAAACCCAGGCAGGCAATGCTCTGTGGAACCGTGCTTCCCTGTGACACTTCCAGTACTTTTCATTGCAGCCACCCAGGAAAAATAGCAATGCTGCGACTTCCATGCTGTCCTTCTCAGTTAAGAGTGGTGATGCCGATATATGTGAAATTAAAGCAAATTATTTATGTAGAGTTGGTGTGAAATATGAAAGAATGTTTTATCTTGAGATTCAGGAGAGCTCAGATTTGCTTTGGGCTCAGCTATTACCAGCCTTCACCCATGAGCAAGGACAGTTTCCCTCTATTTCTTCTGACTTGTATGATGCTGGAAGCCTAATGAGTTTCTCACTGCACCTTGACCTTAGCACAGAAAGGAAATAAACTTGGAATGATGACACCACATTATAAATAAATAATACTTAAATATCGACTGTAATTAATGAATATAAATTATCTAGTTTATTAAGTCCAAAAGTCTATTTCAGAATTAGTGACATAAGCAAATACACAGACTAGCGATTCTTAAAGCTGCATGATTTTTAGTGTAAGTCCAAGGAGCAACATCAAGGAAACAGTACATTAAAATGTCTTAAAATACACTATAGAATCATTCATGATGCTTTGACTCAAAAAAAAATAATGTTGCACATGTTCATCTGCATGAAAAAAATGTTATTCCCACAGTAAAGGAATGAAATAGTCAGGTTACTGGAATATACTGAGTGTTGCACAACGCTTCTTACATCATGATTATCTGCATTTGTTCCTGTGATTACTATAAATTATTTAAGTACAAGTAAGATCAATACAAAATGTTTAAAAAAAGATCAAGGAAATTCAAACATCTGAAACACTCATAAAAAACCTGGAAACATATGTATCTTCATAAAAGATTAAGCATGAAAAATACAGTCTATAAAACCCATATAAATTCACAGTACAAGATTAAAAGTTTTGAGTATATCTAATTCAAACTACATCATCATTTACATATTTTCTCATTGTGTTCTAACAGTCAAATATTAATTCAATATGTGAGCATCTGCAGAGCTATTTAACAAGAATAGGCAGAAAAATCATTCAAATGATAGCATGTTGTGAATTTGTGTGTTTTGCAGGAGTTTGTGTATAACATGAAAAGAAATTTCTGACTTTGGGGAAAATATAGACCCAGATTTCTATTCACTCTTAATTCTAGATACACAATAACCTGCTCTACCTACGCTTTGCTTCACAAGCAGAAGTCTCTTGCACACAATACACTTTAAAAGCAAAATGTGGTATATTTAAGTATTAGGAAATAATACACTTATTTCAGAAGCAGAACGTCAGTCACAAATATGGGCTATTTAACAAGCTGTCTTCAGCATAAGCCTACAGAACTGCTTTGTGTCATTTTTTCCGAAGAAAATTTACACTTATCAGTAAACTGCATAAATCAGATTACTGTCAATATAGAAAGAATGGAAAAGTACAGTCCAATTTTAAACCATCACACATCTTTTTATATTTCAATATGTAAATAAAAATGGACTGTAGTGACTAAGATTTGCACCTCTACTGAAAAAGACACAGTGACTCGCCTCCCATTCACCCTTCTGGGATCATTGGAGTGCATTGTATATAAGGCAGGATCGCATTTTTCATTCACTAAACTGTGAAGACCAAGTTGTTTATCTGAGTTTCATGCACTAATTCCCCATTCTTTCTCCTCTACTACCACTAAAAATTATTTGCTTACAAGACCTTTGCCTGCACAGCAAGTAATTGGATGCAAAAGAAAAGCACCGGCAGAATGAAGCTGTCAGCGCCGAGGTTCATTTGTTCAATCTGTCTGTAGTTTGGCGTTTTACTCTAGACTGGATTTGGTTTGATCCCTAAACTGAAATCTTCTATCATGCACGTAGAGTGAAGCTGTCTAAAGGAGCAAGTGCTGGTTTGGAGTTAGCGTCCCTGTTAATGGTTGAATGGCATGCAGTATGCCTCAGTAGCAGAGCTTACGATTTATTTTTCTCAGTAAGGAAGCTAGTTTGGACTTATCAAAACCATTCCGCAACTGAGCCAACACGTGGAAAGTGGGGACAATGGAGGAATTCATTTAAAAGCTACACCACTCTTCTGAACGGAGAGGCTAATGGAGATGTGGCCCATTACTGTGAAACAGATCATTTCTTGGGAGGCTGGGAAACAGCAGCATATATCTGAAATTACATGTCAACAGTGGCCAGTTCAGTGAAGCAATATATATATTGGAAGATTTGAAACCACTGGGCTATACTCCAATTTTGGGAAGTGACAAGAAAGAATATGAGAGATGAAAGTAATGTCTTCATGTTAAAATGTTCACTCTTCTGGCAGTGAATAGGAAATATTTGGTGATTGAACAGTGTTATGCTGTGAGTTTGAGACAACATTTAGAAACAGGTGAGAAGGAACTCTAAATGAAATTAAAAAAAACAACACTGGAGAAACATTTCTGAAAGATGCTACTACATATAAATATTGCAGTACAGCAATCAACTGAAATATGTCCTGATTTTATCTAATGAATGAGACCCGTGAATGACTTTATATATATACATATATACATATAAAGGGAGATTCATTTCTGTTTGTTGGATTCCTTACACATTCCACTTAGCTGCCAGTGTTAGAGTTAGCTTTGTGTCTTTTCTGCTGATTGAACAGGTTTTCAATTTACAAGACCAAATTTCCCACCATATAATAGAGCAGGAATACAAAAGTCTCTGGAAACATCGAGATTGCACTGAACTATGACAACTGCTCCTGCTAAGTTTGCTGTTTACCGGTGCTGAGGCTTTCTACTGAACAAAGAATTAACATCTGCTGTCACAAGTTGATTCCAGAAGCGACAGTAAGTTGCAAACAGAAAAATGCTTGCATGCTTTCCCTGCATTCTTTACAATGAAGAGAATTTCTGGAATTCACTGGCTATGGGCAGTGTTCAGTAATGGTGTATTTAAAATCTGTGGCACACATCAGCATTCATCTCTAGAGAAAGAATAAAATGACAGCAAGTAAAAGTCATGTTTGGGCTGATAGTTGTCTTATTATGTTCACCTCATGGATGCAATACAATTAGATCTCTAAACAAGATTAAAAATTAAGAGAAGAGAGAATGACCTGTTCAGTTATCTACAGGAAATGAATCTGTTGCTTGGAGCCTACATATAACCATTTAGAGTATCTACAAAAAACTGCAATTAAACAGCTCTATCTCTGTAATTCAAAACTTTATGGACTACTCCTACCCCACCCATAGGAAAATGAAGGGGCTGGAAGCTGTTCACATCCTTCTCAAAAGTTAAAAGCTCTTTCCCCAGAGATTTTCTTTCCCACATTATCTAGAAAGTTGAAGAGCATTTTTGAGCATATAAAATGTGCAAATGAGGGCTTGCTGCTGTAAGGAAATAGCTGGGATAATACCTAAACTTGTAACTCATAATCATTTTTGGTATCAGCCTTTAATGGTCCAACTTCAGCTCTGAATCTATAATTTCCAAGCCAAAATTAGCCAGGATGCACGAAATTTGTGTCTGTGTGAGAAAAGATGTGCCACAGCTGCAGGTCCTCCACGGCCTCCCCCTGAAATAGCCAAGATCTGAGGAAGTATCAAAAGCCATTAGCCCTAATGAAGAGCCCTTCAAGTCCATGTTGAAGTATTACTGGCAGAGGGTATTAGACCTCAGTTGCAAACGCTCTCAGTTCTCAGCTCAACACCCCTCATAGGCTACAAATTATCAAGTTTTTTTTTTTTTCCAGCCCAAGGTGTTAATAAAAGATGTGAAAATTCTGGGTTCACCAAATGTTGCTGTTATCCTAAGCTTAATGACCATTGGAGGAGAAAATTGACTCACTGACTTCAAGAACGAGTTTTCGAATGTGCTTGAGTGATGAAAGAGAAATATTTTGCACGTAGTTCTTCACAAGAATGAGAAACTACTGAGATGGCAAGTGATAGTTATTGATAGAAACAGACAAGTCTTCAGACGTACATTCTTCAGAGGTTTTAATACAGTATATTCCTCTGTGAAGGGCCAAATTCCTGAGTTATGAAGGAAGTGTGAGCTCTGGTTTCTGGACACCTCTCTTCTATTGTATCAGTGCTTTATATGAAACTAGGGCTTTGTTCACTGTGTTGAACTTTCAGCTAAACATAGGCAGTAGCTAACAAAAATAAAGTAATGCTTAGGATATTTACAAATTATGGCCAAGAACACATGGGGCTGCTGTATCCCCAGAGGACTTCACGGCTGTAACAAAAATATGCAGGTACTCTGTACTGGTTATTCAGCAGACTGGTTATTCAGACAAGAGCTGTGAGAAACCTAAGACTAAACTGTCTCCTCAGCCAGTATAGTATTTCTCCTTTAAGCTGCTTTAAGAACTGCATGGAGACACACCACAGATACTCATATGGAAAAAAAAGAGAGATGTTCAGCTTCATCTGTTTGCTCCCAGAAGACATGGTTCAATTGTCATTTCAAATCGTATTTTAAATGGGGGTGGGAGGATGTGTGAGATGGAGGGAAGATAACTTACACTTAAATAAAACAATGACAAGCTTTTTATGTATAAAACTTATTCCTGTGCTCTTCTTACTGGTTCCACCTCCTTTTGTCTAAAGTTTCCACTTCCTTTCACACGTTAATGTTTCCTACAGCCTGAGTTAACTCACTCTGGAGAAATGTTTTGCTAACCAAAATCTAAGCTTTAAAACACAGAGAACATATCAGTGGTTTCACACAAGAAGAGCACATTCAGCAGGCAGCCTTCAACAGTAAGCAGCACTAAGTAACAGCTTCTGAAACTTTCCTGGAGAACAAAAAAAAGCCACTGAGTGACGATTCATTCCACATAATATGGTAAGATTGATTGCCTTAGAAAGCCTATGAAATGATATTCACAGTGCTATTATTTGAAGGCTCTGTATAATTCACTGACTACCTTGTCATGCATTGAGCGTGTGATGTTATATTTTGGATACACCAGGAAGTATTAGATATAAAATTACTCTGTATGATGCAGTCCAGATGTAAAAAAGTGCACTGCTTGGGACCACATGATTCAGTGCGAAAATATAAATGGGAAATTACTGCAGTTGAAACTTTATTGCAAAGTTATTTATCTTTGTTATTATTTTCTGGCTCCTTTTGTGCTTACTGTTTGGTGCAAGAGATAGAACAAGTCTTACTTATGCTTTAAGCTGAGGATTATAAAAGAAGTAGTCAGTGCATACCAAAAGAAAAGATTAACGTGTGGTTCAAGTTAGTGTTTATTTCCCTAATGTCTACAATTGTAATTTTGATATATGTATAAACATATGTGCATGCACACACACACGTATCCATTCAGTCTGATGAAAGAGCTCCAGAATTACACTGAACATGAATAATGATATTATTTTAAGAAAGATGTGACTAATTGATTTTAAAGAAAAGGAAAGGTCTTTTGATTGTGAGATGTTACACACAAATACATGCCCTGCTTGTCCATAGATACCACATTTAGAAATATAAATGTTTATTAAAAAAACATACTTATTCACAAAGGCAATTAAATATACGTATATATGTATGAGTACACACATATGTTTATGTATAATACCTTCAATACTTTCAGTTTCTGTCATTCCAGAGGAAGCCCATCTTAGGACTTCAGTCAAGGTGCGTTCTTGTGCACAATTTCATTTGTCAAATTCATTTCATGTTCCTTTATGTAATTAGCGCACTGATGTGTCAAAATTTAATTAATGGGCTTTTATGTGCTCCCTGAATGTAACAACTGACGGTCACAACTCCACCGGTGAATCTGTTGTGTCTTGGCAAAATATGACCAGGTGTGCAACTGGATGCATGTTGATTTTCACTTTGGCTTGTGCCAACTTTGGTTTCTGACTATTTAAACTTCTGAACTGTCTTTTTGTAAGACTCAGACAAATGACTTGCAACAAGCTTGAAGAGAAGGTGTCATGAGAGGAAAATGTACACTGTTTGCAGTGAGAAAAGAATGAGGCACCAACTGACAGCTACCATAAAACATCTTTGCACCACTTATTTCTCTTTGTAGAGGTTCCCAGCATGTGATTCACCCCTCTGGAAGAAGATGGAAAGGAAAAGGACATTCATATTTAAATATTATAATCTGCAACTAGATTTCACTACTGCATAAGAGTAAAGGGAATTAGGGATCTACAAAGGAGGCTTCAGCACGATATAAATCTCCAAAGGCTTGCCCTTTGCTCCAGCTACTTCCCCAGTAGAAGCTGAGCTGAGTATAACTCTGGCTGGTTTAAAAGCATCTTCAACAAATACGAGAAAATGAATCAAAAACAGGACAGAGAGAATCCCATATGATGCAGACAGCTGAATTCTTTGCATTTTTTCTTATTCTCAGCAGTCTGAAAGGATTACAATAATGCTAATTTCTGTGAAGCCTTATCATGGCAACCCATAGGTTTACATGACTTTAACAGAACTTTCCATAGCTCATAAGAAGAAAGAAACTAAAGATTTCATGAAGCACACAGCTGCTCATATACAGAATAGCAACAGAAATGCTGAGATACATAAGGAAATAGACTTAAATTTGTCCCACCCTTGAACATAGAAAATATCACGGGCAACCCAGGACCTGGTAAGTATATGAAAAGTGAATGCGAGTCAAAATAATTCATAGCTCTACATTTAAAAAAAAGATCTTTGCAAAACTTTGTGTGGTTGTAGTTACATAAATTGTCATTCCAGCTGGCAACTTTATTGTGTATTAACCTTTGCTCAATGTCTTGCTCTTAACTGCAGCAATGTGACAATGATTTTAATTAAGTGATTCCTTAATTTATGTCCCATAGGTGTTTCTAAAGGATCTACATACTAAGATGAAAGTGCAGTTGCATTCCTGATAGTGAAGTCTTGGTTGTAAATCTGCAAATTGTCTTAAAGAAGGATCTCTCAGCTTCAAGGAGACTTTTGATATATTCAGAAATAGGAGCACTTTTTTTTTTTTCTTTCCCCAATGAAAGGGTTTACTATGCTGATTCAGAGTGGCTGATACCTAAACAGATTCTGCATGTGATTAGAAGATACATAGTTGGTGTGAAGCGGTATTCTGAAGCTAAAAGGGTAGTGAAGGAAAGAATTTTTGATTTGAGGAAAATAGTATCATTTAGGCCTAAAGAAAATTATTTCTAGCCTTTCCCTTGCCTGTCACTTTCCTGTTCATGTCGAGTTGTGTGCAGGCCTCAATAAATCAGTTATAATAAAATCCAACTCAAAGAAATACTATGACGTTATTTAAGCACACACAAAAAAAGACAAAGGAATAATAAATACTTCTTTTAACTAGCTAACACACTCATATTGTCTATCGATTGTAGAATTAATTTATATTTTTATTAAAAAGAGAGATTTACAACTATATTTTCATTTTCCTCTGTTCAAATGATAAGTAAAACGTCAGGGAAATGCCTGTGTTTAGTTAAGAAATATAGTTTGCTCAAGTCCTTGATCAAACATGAGTATTAAACCAGAATTTCTTACAGTTCAGTGCCATGAATTGTGAGAACCTCATCTGAACAGTTTTAGTTCAGCATATGTCTTTAGAAAAGTGCATTAGTACACTGTTTAGTAAAAGAGAACTATCTTAACCTTTTGTTAAACCCAATTCCAAGGATTAATATTTAACATTTTCAGTATTACTGAACAAACTTATATGCTTTAGCTAAGCCAATGTTAGCTGAGTGCTTAAAAAACACCTGTTTCTGCATGAAAGGATGATTCCAAGTGGCGTGACCTCAGGTATTCACGTAGTTATTTAAGCAAATTCTTCCATCTATCCTTAGCATTTACAGGACTGGAACATTCTTGCACATGAAGTCATTTTGATGGCAGGTTGTTCACAGTGCTGGATTGCTGAACTGGGACATTCCAAACTCACCTCAAATTACACCTTTATGCCATCACTGATACAATTTTTATTTGAATGGAAACAAACTGCATCCACAGCACAGCTTCATTGTTTATTTTGTTATAGCTACC
Organism: Aquila spilogaster; assembly: GCA_024606505.1. Taxonomy (NCBI): domain Eukaryota; kingdom Metazoa; phylum Chordata; class Aves; order Accipitriformes; family Accipitridae; genus Aquila; species Aquila spilogaster. Next base: position 29,086 of record JANHGO010002041.1, read on the forward strand.
TATGTTTCTGTCTCAACAGGAAATAAAATCTGGACTCTACATGGAATTTCCAATTCTCTAAATATTCATTGCTACTTAAGATTAATTTCTTTTCTTTGCCAGTGCACACAGAGCCCTAAAAAGCTCATTCAAGCTCCATGCAGCTAAAAATAAATAAAATCTTTCTTTATCCTATCTCTTTTGACTTGGATTTATACTTAAAACAAACAAACAAACAAAAAGCACCACAAATTTAAATGGGACTATATCAGCATACTTTTCTTCTGTATCGCTTCTGCCATGAAAACATTTGCCCTATGAAAAAATGCCCTAGATTAGTCCAGACCTGAGTATGTGCTAACTTGTTTTATATCATGAACTATACAGCACTTTAATCTGAAAAGTCTTGTCCTCTGAATGTGTTCTTGCTGTTGCTGTTCATTTTATTAAAAATGCTTTCCTGAACAGACCTCAGTAACATACTCTTCAGTCCAATCCAGCTCACACAGACATCCTCATAAACTTTGACAACTTTATGAAATAGCCTTTTATTTTCATTGTTTACTCTCCCTCATCTGTCTTCATAAAAAGGACTTCTTAATCTATATTTACGATATTTTACAAAATCATTTTAGATCCATGCTGACTTGTATCAGTATTTTAAAAGTAAACAGAATTTGGAAAATACAATTAAGATATTCGTGATAAAAATTGTTCCTTTGCAGCTTTATAGTTTCTTAATATTTGATTAACTATAACTGAAAAGCCAAGAAATTGGGTGTAGGGTTCAGAGCCCTTGTGTTTGGCTCTGCCACTGATTTAGCAGCTGACCAGGAAAACAATTTCCTTTGCCACTGCTCTGCTTCCTCATTTCTGAAATTCTGAGCTAGCAAGAATGGTCACTCCTCAAGACTGAAAGCCCTAATTAAAGCTTAGGGAAAACTACCAGTAAGCATAGGCCAAACTATCTGTGCATCTTGTACGAGAGAGCCTGAGACACATGTTTGAGATGTTATGATTTTGTGCAGTGAAAAGCAATAGCTGCTCTAATTACGCTCTAATTAGTTCATTATTGACTGCAAAAGAAAGTGCGTATGCCTGTGCATGTGCTCTGCTGACAGGTATATGAAACACAAAAAGAGAAGGGAAGAGTAGAAGTACAGTGTTTTCAGATATTCCCAGACATACCAACCAATATATCATTCCAATAAATTTCAGCTTTGAGACGAATATTAAAGCTGAACACATTCTATAGAATAGCTCTAGACTAACTGTCAGAAATAGAAAGATTTTGAATTCACAATGTTTAATATATGATCACATCTCCAAGCGCAGTAGCTGGGAAGTGGGAGGGTACTGAGGGAATGTTAAATGTAGGGCATTATATATTAATATAATTTCTTCCTTTCCCCAAGATAAAGAATATTTTTGCTCACGCAGCCTTAATTTAGATGGCCTGTCAAATCCTCCTTTCTGCAGTGTCATGATGAAAGACACTGATGTGGGCCAACAGAGGCAGTACTAGGGCTTTTCAACTCTTACTGTATAAATGCTAATGAATCTCCTCCACTGAAAGGGCTCAGCAAGTTCCCTAATCTAGACCGTCCATAAATTATCTGTTTGTTTGCTTGTGCTGAATCTCAGAACATTTTGAGATCTGCTGAAGTCAACAGAATGATTCACATTGATTTCAGAGGGTGCTGTGGCAGTTTTTAATGCCTGGATGCTGCCATGGGTCCATGTTTGTTAACGTTCTGCGTTAGGGTCCATGAACTGTACACAAGTTCAAAGTGTATTTGTGCAGATCTCAAGCAATGACAGCACATCCATGGCAAAACAGAGATACAAATTCAGCTTGGACTGTGCACACTCAGCCCAGCTGACATGCTTGCAGGGCCATCCCTAGCCTTAGGTGAAGAGTCAGATGCTAAGAGGCAACACAACTCCCCTGACCCTTCTACCTATTTGATCTGCTTCATATTTCCAGAAAGCAATGCAAACTAAAATGGCTTTTGAGAAAGGAACTAGGCTGTGGGGATATAGCTGTCACCAGGAAGGGGCTGAACATTCTCAGTGAACAGCCAAGCAAACTTTCCATTTCCATACAGCCAACCAGTACAGCCTTTTATGGGTCTCTGCCTTGACTGTAACATCACTCCCATCAGGTAAAAGCCCATGTCTCAATTTGCCTTGTGATGGCCATGCTGGGGCTTTAGTTCCTATGGGGAGTCACAATCCAATTCTGCCTGCATTTCTGAGACAACCAGAGGCCGCTCTGCACAGTTAGCAGTGGTGCTGATGCAATGAAACCTCTACCTGCATTGTCACTGTTGTCATTACACAAGTGTATTTTCAGAATACACTATAATCACACCTTTGTCGTTCAGAGCAGACCTGTATCTTGATGTTTCTCCTGTCATATTGCAGCAGATATTTGTTGATTTGACCGCCTTAATTAAGAAGCTCTTTCACAGCCCAGCATCGTGCCACTACAAAGCAGTTTTTAGCTCTTTTACAAATAAAACAGTT